>JBCEZX010000019.1:1484959-1495445 GCA_039654345.1 Cataglyphis cursor
TATATATAAAATAAAATAATTATATATAATTTCAAATAATAATAAATTTAAATAAGTTAAATCTTCCGAATGAATACTCGCAATGCGATATCTGACATCGCTGGAAATAGAATGTATAATATGTATATCGATTGAATATGCCACATATTTTTCTTTCACCTCTTTCCCATTTTCCCATTTTCCCATTTTCTTTTTCCTCTTTTTCTACGTTCCTTCTTTTTCTCTCTTTCTCTTCCATCTTTTCTCTCTTTTTTTGTCTCTTTTCTCCTTTTTGTTTTCTATTTTCTTTCTCCCTTTTTTTTATCCTTATGTATATTTTTTCACTTCTTTATTATTCTTTCTTTTTTTTCTTCTTCTGTTTTCTTTCATTTTTTTCTCTGACTCCCTCTTTCTCTCCCTTATCTTTTTTTTTCTCTCAATTCTCACTTTTTTTCTCGTTATCTTTTATTTACTTTCTTTTCTTTCTTTTTTTCTTTATCTCTTTATATCTTTCGCTTTTGACTTTCCTCCTTTTTCTTTTTTTTCTTCTCTTCCTCTCTTTACTTCTTTATTTTTTTCTTTTGTTTCTTTATTCACTCTTTTTTTTTATTTTCTTCTTTTTTTTCCTGACTCCATCGCTAATTTATTTGAGCAATATCATTTATTGCGGCTAACATTATTTATTTTTAGTTCATGATATAATAATAGGATTTGACACATATAGGCTAGCAAGTAAATGTATTAAAGAAAATAGAAAATTGATAAACTGAGCACGAAAAAAGTATCTGGTAAAAGTTATTGCGATGTTAAGAGCGGTGGCACTACCAAAGCAATTTCCTTTTGTGAACATGATGGAAAGGCCATCTTTTCTTTCATTACAGCTGTGGATAAAAAAAGTTTTTGTGAGTCAGACAAATTTTTATTATGTACTTTTTATAATACTATTATTCATTCGATTAGAATATATGAAATTTTTAATAAATAATTAAGATTCGTTAGATTTTCGATTATATACGCTTGCTGTTTACTTGCAATACATTTTTATATTAAAGATCCTGTTTTCCTTGATATAAAAAGGATATTTAAGAAATATAATATGATAGTAAATAAAATATAGTATAGATATAAATAATATAGTATTTTTTATTTAATCTTGAAAGTGTGATTTGCTTCCATACAAGTTATATAGAACATTTTTTATACATTTTTTATTTTTATTTATAGCTTGCTCGGCGCTCTGCCAGAGAGTGGTATTAAAAACTGCCTTTCACTATCCATTTTGCGTTGGACAGCCTTGTTTCATATTGACTTTTGCGATCTCTCTCACAAAAATACGAGATATATCCATAATTCCGAAGCTCCAATCGCAGTCTTTTTCTAGAACATGTTATAGTTTTATCTCATCTGTCAGAAGCATTTAGCTGGAATATTGGTTTATGTTTATCTGTTTGCATATATATTTAATATAAAAAATACATACTAATGCCTCACCACTGCCTGACTGTTACTGACCAAATACAAAATATAGCGAAATGGCAAAAGCTGGTAACCACTTTCGTGAGTTTTAATTTTATGAAAAATTGTGTTATTAACTTTTAACTATACTTATTATTATTTATTTAAAAATATAATATTGCAATAACCATCGAAAAAATTTTCTAAAGATATTTCGAAAAGAAATAAATTTATATTTGCTTTGCAAAAATTTTTAATTTATATGAATAAAATACAGTATTATATACTATGTATAAAACGACGTAGCTTTTAAGTTTTCTATCAAATTATTCCGCTGTGCATATATTTAATATAAACGAAAATGATGAGAATACGTGCCTTCACAAATCTAACATACGTTTGAAACAAAATTTTAAAATAGTTCTTACAGCTATATCAATCAAATAATTTTTATTTACTTCAAATAATTACACAAGCAATCGATATTGTTGCGTCAACTCAAGAAGTGGAAAGAGTTATGTTATATACTTTTTTATAGATACATATCCGACATATATGTCGGACGTAATGTGCGTTTCATTGCAAACAGCGACGAAGAGCGTACACGTTGAAAGTGTTTCAGCAATTTCATCATTTGACATTTAAATCTTTATTACATTTTATATTATCATGTTATGTAATATTTTTTATGCTATATAATTACATTTTATATAATCGTTTTCATTGTCTGAGAATAATGCATGACTTTGTTATATAAACAATAGTTAATTTTGCATATTGTTAAATATTATGCTATGTCGCATTTTTTTATGTAATATGATAATATTCATTTAAAGGAAGATTTTTCTCTGAAAATTTAAAAAGACAATACTGATATGCTCTCACGTAATTTAAAGATAGAATGACGTTCCAGTAATTGCAAATAGTACAATATCGCATTGCAACGTGCTGATGAGATTTTTCATGAAAATAGGATGGCCTTATCCTTGACCGCACGACGCGTCCTGTTTCTTTTATGGCGCGCATGGTTCCGTGCTGCTCAACTTTTTTTTATATTTTGCAACTTTCCCACCTTTTCCTTTTGTTGACTATCGAAATTTGCCAAATAACTAATTTTGTTAGTATTAAACGGGATTATGTGGCTTAATTAATGAGTTGATGAATATATATGTATATTTGAAGAAATAAAAATGTGAACTTCTGAGAATTGAACGACTTTTATAAAAATAGCAGGCTTTTTTTCTTTACAGCGAATGCATTATTATCTTATTGAAACGGTTTTTATTTCACTTTATGACATGTGTGTCATTAATTTTTTTATCTAAGATCATCTGGCTGATATCTAGTGACTCAAGCTTTGATGCTAAAAATTATTTACTCTTATTCTTATTCTTATTAATTAAAACCGAATAAAATATTTAAATTACAAAATGTTATTATATAAATATTTATGTTTATATATTATATAATTTTATTATATATTTTTATTTATATATAATATTATATATTTTATATTTATTATATAATTTTATTATATATTTATGTTTATATTTTATATTTATTATATAATTTTATTATATATTATATATTTATTATATATTTGTATTTTATATTTATATTTATATTTTATATTTTTTATATATAATAAAAAATGGTTACATAAAAGGCAAATAAGAGCCGGGTGTGAATTAATATATCATTAGTTCTTAACAATAAAACGCAAAACGCAGGACATTCTTTATTTTAAAAATTTGGACGTTTCGATTCTCTTTTGGATCATCTTCAGCGAATCATAATAAAATTAAAAATGATCTCGAGTCCCGACATTCGGCCTCACCCTCTGTCTCCGCAGTGAATCTCTCCTATCGATTCCGGCCGTTAAGAGAAGGTGTGAAGTCCTCAATATCGGACATTATAACACTGGAGGAAACACAGCTTGTAAAAATCTCATCGAGAAAAAAAAAATATTAATAAATTAACGAAGAGACTCACCGAAAATTGGTTGAAAAGACAGAGAACAGAGAAAGTAAGAGCACAGTGTCAGAGTCAAACGATATATGGCGATACAAAACAAATTAGACAATAAGAAGATACAGAACAGTACTTGGTTGAAGCATGAGCGGCACAATAAATAGAGCGCGAGATTTATTTACAATTTTGTTAAATTTTCTATAATTAAATCATACGCATCGTGGAGACATTCCGTATCCGTTTGTCTGTTAATATACTATTTTTTTGATGTCTGATAAAAACTATTTCGGATATCAATCTTTTATTAAGAACAGATTCCTCGTCCAAAATTTCAACATTTTCCGAATCAAATTCATGATTAGTTAATCTATGGTCCGATCACTGAATTTTGCGTTGTATTTCTTTTAATGTAATTGCGATTTCACTAATGCGTGTTTTTAATAAGTCTACCCGTTTGGCTTACATATGACGCGTCACAGTCTTTACAGGAAATTTTGTATACGATGTTCATACATGACTGTCTGTCCAAAGGATCTTTACGAACTTTAATTTAGAGCATAATTTATTCAAGGCTGTATATAAGAATATCACATTCTGATCACGGACCACGTGTCTTAATTGTTCAGACAATCCTGCAATGAAAAAAATGTTGAAAAACTGAATGTTTTCCGGTTCTCCTTATCTTCATCGTTAAGATCAATTGTAATTTCTTTTGTCCTTCGTTTATTAAAAAATAGTTTTTTTAATCTTGAATGGAGAAAAATCAAAGGCAACGGATAATCATTTTGAAGTAAAATTTCAATGACAAGCTCGAGATTTTTTTGTTGAAATCTTGGATGAGATAACAAAACAGTCCACTAAACCCATAAAGTGCCACTTTTGTGGCAGAGAGGATGTTGATATTCATAATTGAGGTATCTGCAAGAAAAAGTGGATTTATGGTACCAATCAAATTCAATCAAATTATTTTTAATAATAATAGTGGTATCTAAAAAATTCAGATTGTTGTCAATGCCCTCCTACTAATTATATAATTTTATTATATATATTTATATTCCATATTTATTATATAATTTTATATATATGCAGTAAATATATATAAAGTGTCTCAAAATACGAATGTTGTTTTAATAACAGAATCTCTGGTTAATTTAGGCACGATTTTTTCTGAGCATAAATGTGGAACGAGGAATCTACAATTTCCGAGTACAAGCGATTAATAAAAAAAAAAATTTTTGCCAATTAAATTTTATGGCGTTAGAAGATTAACAAAACTATATCCTTCAATTAACTTCAGGTGGAGTTTATTTTCATAGAATTTTAATGTAATTAGTAACAAAAATACATGATGACAAAAAATGGAAACTTGCAAAAAAATAATGACTATTGCGTGTATATGGTGTGAATGTAAATATCAACATAAAATAGGACATATAAATATATAAAAAAAAGAGCAAGAGCAAAAAGGGAAATTATACGGATAACATCTCAAGGGGTATCCAACATCTATATTTCACAAGCGGGATGAGGAATTCGCATTGAACGTTCTCACGACATTTTCATCTCGAGAAATGTTCTTTTCAAGATTCTTCATGTTTTCAATATACAAGGTGTTTATAAAATGTCTGATCAAATTTTAATAACACATTTCACTAACTATGAGGATAAAAAAGGTTTATATAGGAAGATTTCCGGAAAAACTTCCTTTCTGAATTATATGCATCTTAAAATATTAGTGATTAATGAATTTTTCGAAGAGGTGAGTGCGGAAGGAGGGCCAAAGGCCCTTCTTGCATCTCTTCGCGCGTGTGTGTATGTGTGTGTGCTTGTGTGTGCGCGCGCGCGTGCTTCCTGTCCATGCATGTACTTTGGTATATTTCAAACTTTTTTTGTTAATAACTTTTTAATAAACAATGAGCGACGGCTAAAACCTCTTAGATGTTATTCAGGACAGTGATCTTGACAACATATGTCAAAGTCAAGGTCATTGGGGTTGTGTCCGTTTTTGAAGTTTTACCAAAGCTACTTAAATATATTGCACAGGAGGTTTTTTTGAGTAATTCCCCGCAGGAAAGAAATGGAAGACGATATTGGTTCAGGAAATATAACAAATTAAAGTTTCACACTTTTAAAGCTTTTTCTCAGGTATTATAAAGTAGAAAAAATGAAGTACGTGTACGTTGTATTTGTTGTAGAGTAGATGTGAAAAAAGTTTTTATTTACATTTGCGGGATAAATACACAATCATAGATATTTTGTCAATAATTGGTTTTACTTATTTTCTACAGTTCGTTAATAGCTTTTAACATGCGACTACACAAATTTCTTAGTCTTTTCTTAAAAAATATTATTTATTGAATGGTTGGGCGGGAGAAAAGCTTCGCTTCTTCCTCTGCATCTCCATCCTGAAAAAATTCTAACCTAACCCGACTTTACTTTCAAAACTGAAAATAGATTTGGAAATTAGGTTTGAATTTTTTGGGAATGGAAATGCAGATGGTGCTCTTCCTTCGCCCACACGTAAATGTCATAAACAGCCTTTTTAATAAAAAAATAACAGATTATTACAGCATACACAAACTTTAATGTCCAACTTCAATTTGTTATATATTTAAAACAATGCTCCTCATGTCCCCACTTGTTTCTAGTGGGGGATTACTCTGAAGAACCACCGGCATATTTAAATGGCGATAAAATCGATAATGTGCTACTTTTTATGCAATTTTATCAACTTTTTTTATTCTTATGATCATTAGCATATACCAAAAAAATTTAATCTTTTATAAACACTTTTACATATATAAATCTATATTTTTTTTAATTAATAATTACGCAACACGAAATTATATATAATCATATATAAAAAAAATTAGGAAATATACAAATAAAAGAACTCAAAACCGATCTTAACATATTTTTATAAAAGTCAAGACTCTAAGTAATCTCTAAAAGCCGTCATGGTTTCTATTTTTACAAAACTATTGACAAATAATAGTTTAAGGGATTATATATATATATGACAGGCGTAAAATTAGATCGAAATTAAACAAATTTTTATTATGGGGAAAATTATATTTAATTTTTTAATAAAATATAATTTTATCCTCAATAAAAATTCGTTAATTTGGACTTAGTTTTAGGTTTGTCAAAGATATGTAATCTCTTATATATGTAAACTAACATAAAAAAAAGAATGTTCACTTGTTCACTTTATATAGATGTTATTATGGTAAAACTCCTGTTTAAAGGAGGCAGCTCTAATGACCTTGACCTTGACATATGTTGTCAAGGTCACTGTCCTGAGTAACAATCAAAAGGTTTTAGCCGTCACTCATTGTTTATTAAAAAGTTATTAACAAAAAATTTTCAATTATATGCAAATTATATGCGATTTTCAGATACTATATACTTTTATAAAATGATTGAACCCAAACCAAATTTTAGTTTTAAATAAAAAATAGGTTTGGTATTCATAGTACAAACAAATTCATGTTAGACAAACATATATGTACAGATCTTCTAGAATCGAGTGCTCAAAAATGTCAAAAATTGAAAAATATATGTAAATGAGAAAAAGTTTCCATATCGATTTGCAGTTTTCAGCTCGAAGCAAAATCCATCCTACATTGCTCATTGTTATCAGTGTTTGTGACAAAATCTATAACTATTAGATGGTTCCATATGGATTTGCAACTTTTTACATACGTCAGAGATTTATTTTTCACTGCATATAAAATCGTTTCATATAAAAAATTATAAATTTATATGGAACCATGATTTTTGCCCATATGTTCACTTTTTAATTTTTGATTTTTTTTTGAACATGTAAAGATTTATTTTTTTGTAATTAGTATGGATAGTATTGCATAAATTATATCTAATGATGAATTTTTTTTTATTGTCAGTCAACCTTTGTGCCTTGATTTACATGAACTTTTATTTATTAATATTTTTTCTAATAAACAACGGCTAAAATCTTTTGTAGTTCAAGGTCGAGACTTTATCAAGATCACTTAAAATGAATTTTCTTATGTATATATTTACTAAAAGTTTATATTAGTTTCTTCAGATAACACAGGGTGTTTGGAAAGTAATCTATTTTATATGCATCTATCTGAAATATTAAAAAAAACAGTAAATATTTATTTACCAAATTAGTATTTTTTTACAAAAGCTGTTGGAAACGATCTTCACAAGCACACAAGTAAACAAATTTTAACTTGTCTTGTTATTATAATAAAAACCTTGTTATTATAATAAAAATCTTTAATTTTCCTGATGATATGCTTTTGATGAAGAAAGATTTATTTACTAGTAATATACAAGGTGTAACTAAATAAACGCATATTAACAATACTATCAGATACAGAACAACAATCCAAATCGAAAAGCCTTGAACCTTTTTTTGATCTGAGCTTTCTTTTCATTGTTATATGATGTTAAAGTAAGCTAATCAGCGTCTGTCTATACAGCAGAAAGCCGTCTCGCTACTCCGATCCCCATCGTCCCTTCTTGGTTTTCCGTTGTAGACAGGCGCTGATTAGCTAACTTTAACATCGTATAACAACGAAAAGAAAACTCAGATTAAAAAATACTTAAAGAATTTTTTGATTTGAATTGTTTTGTATCTGATAATATTGTTATGCGTTTATTTAGTTACACCCTGTATACTAAATGTTTTTTTTTTAAATAGGTACAAATTTACTTTACAAACACCTTGTATAGTACATGTATATATTTCCGATTATTTTTTAAATTTTGATATGACTTTTGATACGATTTTCGATATGACTTTCGATACTTTATTTAGTAATAAAATATATAAAAATGGGGAGTTGAAATAAAACATAAAATAGAGATACAAATAGAATATAATAAAATGATAGAAACTGTTGCAAAGCACAGTTGTGGTTTACTCTTTTATAATATGCTTTACTTTTTAAACAGCTTGCCTTCCATTCGATTGCTTCTTTCATAATCAGATTTCTTAACAATAACACATGAGATTTTTTACTTATAGTTATTATATTGTGGTGCTTCGATTGAATTGATCTCTTCAGATGTACACTCGAATTCCTACAGAAATCTTCAATATATTTCGTTTCCAGAACACGAAGCATGAAAGATAGCTTTGTTATTATATATATAAGAGAAATATTTTCTCTGTGTCTTAGAGTTGTTGTATATTTACTTTAAAAAAATTATTAAAAGATTTTATTTTAAAGTATTAAATATACTTTATCTCTTTCAATTGTTTATAACTATTCTTATTGATAAAAAAAATCGGTAAATATGCATAAAAGGGTACATCTCACCGATGACTTTGACCTTGACAATATATGTCAAGGTCAAAGTCATCGATGAGGTGTAACATTTTATGCATATTTATCAAAAAATCTATGTTACACACAAATTTGGAAATAAGAGATAAAACTATACAATATTTTTAGCAGCTTTAATTTTGCAACTGGGTATAACCATAATTATATACTTACTTAAATGCACTTTTTATGTGTGTAATCGCTTCATTATTATCTCTTAAGTGGATTGATTCATATGTCAAAATAATACACACTTTTATTTTTTTTGTTAAACAGTCAAAAGGGAGAATTTGTATTTGTAAGCCATAACAAGAATTCTGTTTTAGTCTGTGTATTTTTCCCTCGTATTAGCTACATTACTATATTTGTCGATATCGCGGTTGAATTACGCGTATTGTATAAATCTGCATACATTTCGATGTTTGTTGCCGCAGCTCCATTGCAAGCAACGTTTAACTTGTAACGCATAAGATTAATACAATGGTACGAATACATTAAACATCTATCGAAATTGATGAAGCGATATTGAGTAAATATTATCAGCCATAACAATGTTATGAGAACATTATATAGCTAACTGCAATAATTATTTTGCGTTTATCAAAGCCTGCTTAATCGAACATGAAAATTCATAACTTTCTATATTACAATTTATATCATTGTTATTTATATTGCTCGAAATTTATAAATATTAAATTATAATGAAAATATCCGACAACGTTTTATTAAAGTGTAAATTGATTCAGCAAACTGCAATGATGAAATATTGAATTTTGACGGAAACTATTTCATATTTTCTTTTATATTGTTATTGCTATATCTTGCCTTTAATACTGAAATGCTTTTAACATCTGTATATCATAATGAAAATTCTGAAATTTTTACTCGATGGATTATAGATTTATTAATGTATCATGAAGGATCCAAATCTCATTTGACATGGCATGGCGTCGGCATTCATCGGATTCCAATTTGATTAAATTTTATTGATTGCGTAAATCTTATTCATATCTCCAGATTCAGAAATTTTGAATATTCAATCATTCATATTGAAATCATTCCAATCAATTTTAAATGCATGTGTGCATATGTATCTGTATTACACTGTCTCCCATATAACGCATCAATATAGTCAGTTTCTTGTATAACATGGATGATTGTCGATAATATTGTGCACGAAATCATATACTTATTCAATTTCATTGCGTTCAACAAGTTTTACTTTACCCAGCAGTCATAGGATTTCATATATCTGCGCATGAATTAATTAGCTTTTTATATTTCAACAATTTATTTTCGAAAACACTTGATGCTCGCATAAGAGATTGTAAGTTGAAAATTAATATAATTTAATTTTGCTAAATATAAATTTTTTGTTGGAAAGATATTTTGAATACAATATTCATACTGAAAGATTCCCTCTTGTTCATCTACGGACCCCCATAATTTATATAATAAACTCTTTTCATTTATCATTTTTTTTTCTCCTCTACTCGCAATAACATTTAATGTCTTAATTTTTTCAATTAATATATCATGGAGGTAAATATTTATAATATATATAATTTATAATCCCTAGGACTCGTATTTTTTCGGAAAATATTTATCTATTTAATATGGTTGATCTACTTTATGCGAATTTCTAAGTAAACGAAAAAAGAAGTGTACAAAATAATATGCTATTTTATCAATACTACAATGTGAAGAAATATTGATCTCTCTTTTATGAGTATTATATTGTGTAATATATATATATATAT
>JBCEZX010000019.1:1539895-1552972 GCA_039654345.1 Cataglyphis cursor
TTCTCCTCAATTTTATCTGCTTTATCTGCATACGACGGGTGATGCGATTGACGCCGGACACCCTGTATATATATATATTAATATATTACATGCGCTTAAGATTTAGTAAATTATACACACACATATTATATGTATGTGTGTGTTACACGTATACAGATAATTAAAATTTATTTTTGTATTACATTTAAAAAAATTATTATTTATTTAAATTTTAAATAAACTTAATAAAAAAAAAAAACACATATATATAAGCTTTTATCCTATATATAGAGATTTGAACAGTTGAAGCTAAACGAATCGATGTTCATTTCATAACAAACGCCGTGCTTTTCATCAATTTTGACACACCAGACGCCCGATAAAGGCGTTAAAAAATTTCAAGTTACTGCAATGTATTTAACAATGTTTTCCCGAGTCGCAAAATCAGTTGTGAAGCCCCTTACATCATGTCGGATCCACAGTGGAAAAAATTTTAAAGTATTTATGATTTCTATTCAAACTTTTATGCATCGAAAGACTTTTACTATGATAGTTTCACTCTTTATATGTTTTTCTCCACACGTACGCACATATACAGACACACATTTAAATTATTACATAAATTATGTCTTCTGTTTAATTTTCTTTTTGATATGCCTATACATAATTAAAAATGCTTATGTAGGTTGCCAGCGAAATCAGTCAAATTCTATCAAAGCAGTCCAAAAATAACACAAAGCTAAATGCTCTTTCATCGTACGATGTGGCGGTTGTCAATAAACCCTTGTCTAATTTTAATGAAATATGCAATTTTAATGATAATCAGGTACTTAAACATGTCATAAGCTGCTTATTATTTACAATTCGCTTGAAAAAATTTTGCATGGTTTTTAAATTGACTGACACATTTATTATTGGCAAAACCAATTTTAATCAAAAAAATTATTTTGATGCTTAAAATAAAGAAATTATTTTTTATTTAAATAGGTATCAGAAAGTCTAATGAAAAAATCCGATTTGGCCGCAAGCAATCAACCAAATGCAAGAAAGATAAACGATAATATCAATCTAAAACTTTTCAGTCATCAAGAAGATAATGTAAGAGTAAAGAGTACAAATATATCTTAATTATATAATAATAATCTTAATTATATAAATTATAGAATTATTATTTGTTTATAAAAATTTTATTATTAATTTTATTAAGAGAGAGCAATAATATAGAATTTTACAAGACTTGGTAATATGTAATTGATATAATTAATTGTGAATGTTGAAAGAGAGAAAGATAGACAGAGGGGGGAGAGAGAAAAAGAAAAGAGAGTTCTCTCTTTATAAAAAATGTCTCTTTCTTTGATCTTTTTTTATATAGAACTGCTTTTATATTTTTTGTTTAAAATTAAATATATATAATAATACATTAAATATAAAATAATATTGAAATAATAAAAATTAATGCAGTCTATATATATTTTTTTACATAGAGTCAAATAGAGAAACTTGTGGAAACTTTGTATCGTTTACCGATAGCCGAAGAAGTTACAGCATTAAACAAACCTTTGATGTGTTCTGCGAACATAAAATCCAAGGTAAGAAATGCATAATTTTAATGTATCCATAATTTTAAAAATATAAAAAATTGAAAATCTTAACACACATACACACACATATATATTGAATTAAAAATGCTAAAACATATTAAAGATAGTTATTAGTGCTATTATATAATTTATATACTATTGAATCAATATTGCTTTTTACATTCTAAGCAATTTTGCAAAGAAATTATAATAAAAATAAAAATATATTTTTCTTATGCGCGCACAGAATGTTTAAATTCTTGAAAAGATTAGTTAATATAAAGTTATTTGATTTTCAAATTTGATTTAAATTTAAAATCATCACTGAAATGAATTTATATCATCAATGCTTAAATTAGCAATGTTTGTTATTTGTATTATACTTATATGTTTTACATACATATAGCCTACTATACAAATTTATAATAAAACATACAAATTTTAATAATTATTTATTATGATTTTTAATAATTTTTTAAAAATATTTTATGAAAACAAATAAAATTTTTTGTGTATTTAATATTATATTTGTGGAAATGGTCTTTATATAAAGAACGATAAATCTTATTATTGGTTGAGGACATTCATCTATTTTCAATATTAGTGTCTCAATTGCAAAAAGTGCGCCTATTTCAATAATTAACGTGATATGAATTTACTAAACCAACTCTGTCACTTTACATACAATTAAATAATAAGACAGAACAATAAAGATAGAATAGAATATATATGTTCGTATCTATGTTAGGCAACAATTGCGCTATATTTCCAGGAAACACTTTATTTTATTGAAGGAATTATAATTTCATACATATCATCCAAAATCTTTACAAAATACTTTATGCTTTATTACTCGAGCAATAATTTCTTAAATACTTGAAATTGTCAAAGATCAATCACATTAACTTAAATGAAATAAATAACAAGACAAGAAATGCGTGTTTTTTAAATATTTTAATTTTTAAAAAGTAAAAAAATTTACCACAAAAAAATATCAGCAATCCATTAAAACAAACACAAACGTTATATTTCGGAGAATATGTTTCTATAAACTTTCAAGCTATTAATGTATTAAGGAAAGCGGATAAAATATCGAAGGGAAATAAAAAGTTCGATCAGAAGGCTCGTGAATATTTTATTATTTATATGATATAATCAATATGCTTAATAAAAATGATATCACGGTATGAGAAATATTTAATTATTTTATATTAATTAAAAAAATATTTTTGAATCCCGGGATTTTTTCCGTATTTGGTGTTGAGATTTATCAGAATTTACAAGGATTCCAGATTTTTGAAGAAGTTCATTTTAATTAAATTAATCAGTATTATTTTGACGAAAAACAAAATATATTTAATAAAATTCAAAAAAATGCAATGACATGATAAAACCGTGTGATATTGTATTCTCCTTCAATAGATTTTTATGCTAATTTTAGCAGATATGTTTAATGGTGACTTCAAAGAAACTAAAAAGTTTTAAAATTTTAAAATCTGTTACTAAAAATTCGAAGAGAAACACGCACTATAAACATATATGAGAGGATGATTAAATTTTAGAAGAAATTGCAAAAAAAATATAATCAAAGGATGTCTAATGGATGTTTTACGAAGGATAATAATTCTCATCCAAACAAAATTAGTAGCGTTATTCGAGATTGTTTAAAATTTAATTTTAATAAATAACAAAGTTATATTTAAAATTTATAAGTATCTCTCACAATCGATATTTTGATTAAGTTCATTGAGGAAAACAACTAGAGAGAAAAGACAAAAATAAAATTCTGATTTCTTCATCGCGTGTTTTAAGAGATTTTTTATGCTGCTCGCAAAACGCGTTAAATTCTTTCATCATTAACGGATAAATTTTGAAAATAAAGTTTCGTTGTTTCTTTCTAAATTGCAATGAGTTATAAACTGTGAAATAAAGTAAACAAATCTACAAATAGAATTAGTCGACGCTGAAGATATATTGACTTATGAAGGACCTGGGGGAACTGACCTTGAAATCATCTTTGTTCAGGCGAACAACGCGTGCCGCAGGATGCATCCTTACGCGAGAATCTTGAATAAGATGGGTCATAGCAGTATGAAAACCTGGCAAAGAGATTACTCAACTGCCGTGACTACCAAGTGGTTACCTGTCTTGACGTATCTCCCTTTTGACAAGCACGATGTAAACTTCATTTCGCAAGCGGAAATTTCGAGGATGTATCGATCGATCGAGAAAAAGGAAATCAGCAATTCATCCTGGAATGTTCCTACTGTAAAAGAGAATAGTCATCAAATGTCGTCAGCATCTTTGTTGAACTATAACAGAAAACTAACATTAGAGTCAATGAGAAATTTTTCTTCGTCTTCATTAGGTTTTATAAATTATAAGAGTAAAAACAACGAAGCATCGAGTAGCAACAACAAGAGAGCGACGAGCGATACGTTAGTTATCACTGAAGATAATCGGATTCAGCAAATATCCTTCAAAATCAAATCTATATTCACAGACGTACATGCTAAAATTCGATCGTATTCGACAAATATGTTGGATTTATATCGTTTGAACAATGAAAAGATTCTGATTTCCAATGTAATTTCCAATAACATAATTCTCTGTCGTTCAAAAGAAAACTGCGGATCGAAATCTAGCATTCGGCAAAAGATACAAGCGTTTTGCGAGCAGCATAAAAAATCTCTTAAAAAAATAGGCAAAGATGATGTTTGTAAGAAAAAAGAGACCTGTTGTTCATCGGAGAACAAGAAGAATATGTGTGGGAGAAAACCTAAACATGTAGTTTCTTGCAAAAGGGAAGAAAATTCTTGCGGTAAAAAAGATCCATGTAAACCGAAAAGAAATGATACTTGCAATAAAAAAGATCCATGTAAACCGGAAAGAAATGATACTTGCAATAAAAAAGATCCATGTAAACCGAAAAGAAAAGATACTTGCAATAAAAAAGATCCATGTAAACCGAAAAGAAATGATACTTGTGGACCAAAGAAGGAGCAGCCTTGCACGAAGCGGTACGAAGATCCATGTGTAAGAGAAGAGATCAGGAAGCCTGATTGTTCAAAAAAGAGAGACCCATGTGAATTACCAGAACTTTCTCAAACATTAAAGGATATTTTCAAGCACGAGCATAGATATATAAAGAAAAATGGAAATTTTGATGTGCATGACAATGATACATGTAACGAAGAGATAAAGAATGATTGTCCGGAAATTAGAAAAGTTGATCCATGTAATCAAAAGAAGAAAAATGATTGTTCGCCTGTAAGAAAGGCTCCAGGATGTTCAGAAAATCCGAAATCTAAAAATAACTGTTAAAAATGTTTTCTGGAAAAATAAATAAATTATTAAACACTGCAAATTAAAAACACTTTTCAATAAATGTTAAATATCTTATTAAAATCTCTATTTATTTAAAATGCAGTATTTAGGAAAAATATTGATTTTATCGAATCTATACTCGATAAATGTGAATTGTATTATCATAATTTGAAAAAAAAAGCATTAATATTAAATTTGTAAAATATCATGGCATTTTCTTGTAAATTTTATGAATAATAGAGGATATATTTGCAGAACTGTGTGTATTTTTTATTATAGTATTTTAAATATGAAATTAATTCTAGTATAAATACTTTAACCAAGCGCTTGTATTATGTCATATTGTTTTCCTCATTACAGTTACAAACGAAACAAGAAAGTTTGCCTGGCAAGCTTCGAGAATCTGGAACAATTAAAGTAAGTTTCTAGGGCATTTATTATTTCAGTTTTTAACGTGATTTGATTCTCTTTCTTTCTCACATATTATATATCATTCCATGACCAAATTATTTAAAAGAGATATTGAAAAATGTATTAATATAAAATTATATAATAGGCAAAATATTAATATAGAGAAAGAATGATAAATTTTAATTTATATATATAATTTTTTACTTCTTTTTCTCATAAAATTGATGCATGATTAAATTAAAGAAATTATATGATAATAGAATATAAAAAAAGTAAAATTAGAAAATTGCAGAAATGCTTTGAATTGATCGCTGTGGCTCCACCTCCCTTCTGCCTCTTTTTCCGTCCAAATCGACTACTTTAAACCGCTAAAAATCTTATGAATATATAACACATATCAAACATAAATAATGAGTAAACATGAATTTTACGTGTTATCGTCTCTCTGTAGAAAAGAGAGACATCAAGTTCATTGCAATCTGCAACGAAAAATTGATAGTATTTAATGAGACTCGAGACGATAAAGATTCGTTGTCGAGCATTTTTTCATATGCACAGTTTATGGGAATCAACTTCATCAAAGATTTTTAGCAAGATTTTGATTCAACAATTGATGATAAAAATCACTTTAATTTTTCTTCTCTCCACATAAGCTTGCTACCAATTTTCACCGCTGTGACGATCAACACTTTGAGGAATCAAATTTATCGTATTATGATAGACTGAGCAATGACGATTACTTTCCGCAAGGTGAAGAATATGAAGATGAAATCGGTACAGATGACCAGCAACTGACAGAAAAAAAAACTCCTAACAAGAAATCGTCGCATTCCAATGATAAATATAACAATTTTGGCTCAACGATGTTAATGTTCGAAAACAACAAAAACAACAACCGGGGACCATTGACAAGATTTATCACACGCACGTATTTTGCAAATACTAAATTGACAAGAAATAAAAACAACAATGCTGAAGACGAAGAGCATTTCCAATAAAAATACTGTCTAAAAATTTCCAAACTTTAATTGAAAAATTAACGTAATTCAAAAGCCGAGTTTTTCGTCCCAAACACAAACAATGAAGCCTAAAGATGAGAAGAAACAAATAAAAATTATCAACAAATAAAAATTCATAACGAAAATTATCAACAATTGTAATAATACTGAATCGACGAATTCGAATCCATCTGGTTTTATAAATCAGAAGATGCCTACATTAGCATATTAAATTGGATTCTAACTTCATTTAATATTATTTATGTCAGCTTTACCTTTGTTGAGTTATTTCTGTTATTATTTTTACGTTTTTTACAAGAATACACAAACACTTTTGTTTTAAACGCTAAATTCTGTAAAGAAGGGAGGTGGGCCAAAAATTGGTCGAAACTAGCGAGGGAGTAATAAGGAAGCATACAACAATCCTCTACTTTAATACGTAAAACCTAATAGGCAGTCACTGGCAAGGAACTGCGGTTAGGTGAATCAGACTGTGGCGAGGATTCTAATATAATAAAAAGGAATCCATGCGATCCACCCAAGGGCCCTTGTATACCTAGTGAGCCACCGGGCTATCCCTCGAAACCGAAACCCAAAAGAAAGCCATTTTGTGTA
The DNA here is from genome assembly GCA_039654345.1 of Cataglyphis cursor. Taxonomy (NCBI): domain Eukaryota; kingdom Metazoa; phylum Arthropoda; class Insecta; order Hymenoptera; family Formicidae; genus Cataglyphis; species Cataglyphis cursor. Next base: position 1,546,806 of record JBCEZX010000019.1, read on the forward strand.
AAATGCCCACCCAAGAAACCGTGCAAGAATGACACATGCGTTGAATAGTGTCAATAAGAGACAGAGGGTACGTGGAGACATTAGCGGCTACCATAAATGTTATCTATTGGAAATTGAGAACTTTACTATTATTATTTCCAAATAAATAATATAATTATATGTCTCTCATTCTTTATCTTTTTTTCTGAACTCTGTAGGCTGTTAAGAAGCTAAAATTGAAACAAATAGAAGCATTCTTGAAACGTCTATTGAGACCTTCTATTGGAGTGCAGGAGAAATATTTTTATTTGAAAACTGAATGCAGCTTGAAGCCTATTTTGAGAACAGAAGAATTAGGCTCTAATGGATGGAACAATAAATTCTTAATAAAGATACCTAATTCAAGATTGGTTTGTATAAGAGGCTTTAGTTCTTGCATAAACAGGCCCAAAAATATGCTTATGGTGGATAAAACATTAGATTGGATTACCGAAGAATCAAAAAGACATTTTTCAAAGCATTTAATCATAACAGAATGTAAGCAGCTCTTTTTAAAAAAATTGTCAGTACCAAAATCACTCTGTTATACAATGGTAGCAGCCTCACCTTCTTGTCTACCATCTTTCAAATCGTGTTCGCCAACAGAAACATATAGTTCAACATCCCTATCTTATTATTATGACACAATTAATTTAAAATGTTGGAACATGTTGAGTTCTCCATGTTCTCTGCCCAATCCCGTTGTACATTCAAAATTTATGAAGAACTCGCAATCTCTGAAAATTTACAATAAGTATCCATTATTGCTAAAAAACTTGAAGCCACTGCCTTCGTCATTCAAATATTCAAAGCTTAATTCTTTGGAATTAGGAAAGAACAAAGAGACTGACTCATTAACTTATCGTGATCCTTCTTTTCTGATTTCTTTGCATAAAATTCATAAACGAAGATTTCATATCTCTTCATTCTGTTTTGCCGATTCTGACAAACCTTACGGTTGCAAAAGCATAGATGAAATTTGTCAACCCGAGAAGAAAATCGAACAATCTTGCAATGGAAGGGCTGAATGTTATCCAAATAAAGTCAAGTGCGACAAGCGCCAACAATCAAAGGAAAATAAAGTAGAAATTAAATCAAATCCGGATACAGATGATCAGATGATCAATGATCGTATATGTAAAAAAGATTGCCTCGCGAGAGGCAAATGCGAATGGCCTCATACTGTCCCACCACCAAAGATGGAGTATGTCAAAGTGACGTGTCCGCCACCGAAGTTTCTGAAGCCTAATCCGTGCCCATTAACGGATCACAATAAAAAGAATGATGCACCTCCTATAGAGATTAAGAAAATCAAGAAACAGAAGTCACAGATTTGTTCTCCACCACCATTGCCAAAACCGCCGTATGGACCCATAACTCTTTGTCCTTGTCCACCGCCAGCTAAAATACATCCTGGCCCATGTCCATGTTATGAGAAGAGAGTAATTGCTAAACCAACCTTTATGCCACCATGTCCGTCGAAAAAACCATATCCGTGTCCAAAGGAAGTACATTTTTGTTTAATGAAGCAGAAACGTTGCGATTTATTTGAAGTTGATAAGTGCGAGGAAAAGAAAAAGCTAAAGGAAACTAAATTGAAAACAGGGGTTTTTTCGAACAGATAACATGTAAACCCAAGTAACACGATATTAGTCGTTATTCTCTTTTTCTTTTACTTTTTTTTTATTTCTCTCCTTTCTCTTTCCTTTTGTCTCTTTAAAACGTTTACAAAATTAAGTGAACAAAAAAAAAGCAATTTACATTAGCCAAATTTTATTAAATGATTTTTTTTCAATCAAAGCTAAAATTGGCTAAAATTAAAAATGAAAAATTTAATATATAATATGAAATATTGATTTATACAGGGTGTCCCAAAAATTTTGACACACCCGAAGTGTGAAGTTAGATTGGGCCAAACTGAGTCAAAAAGCCCTGTACCATTTTCCTCTATAACGCTTCAGAAAGAAGTTATTATTGAGTAAAATCTGGCCAATCATCGCCGATCTTTAGTCAAGCGCATGTTGGTGAGCCACGCATCTGATAGTGTGCGTGAGCGTTCAGCTGTTACAGCGGCGCACCACTACCAGGCGCGCGGCTCATTGATGTGTATCCGGCTAAAGATCAGCGCTGATTAGCCACACTTTACTCAATAATTTCTTTCTGAAGCGTTATAAAGAAAAATGGTACAGGATTTTTCGACTCAGTTTGGCCCAATCTACCTTCACACTTAGAGTGTGTCAAAATTTTTGAAACACCCTGTATGTGTAAAAATTGCTTTTACTAAAAAAACAGAAAAATTCTACTACTTTAAAATATCCATAAATTAATAATTACAGTTTATATATATTTATGATCCATGACTTTATAAATTATTTTGAATGGACGGAATGATTGTAAAACGCAAGATTCGTGAAAAAATGAATATAAGAGAAATAAGGATACTATATAAGAGCGAAGAATATACAAAGCGCGAAGAAATAATGATTTCTGCGAGATCTGTGAAAAAAGAAATTCGGTCTCCTGGATCGATAATTGATAACAATTTAAGGCTGACTCGTTCATCTTCTATCTACCCTGCGATCGATAGTGTATTTATTTTTCCATTTAACAATAATGTTTCATCTCTATTCGAATCTTTTTTTTTTCTCTTTGGAGAAAAAAAGACACTACTGATCGTGAGAACTTATTGTTAGTGCAAGGTGAACAAACCGGCTGCCGATGCATGTTGTTTGTCGCGTGACTAATGGGTTATCTATTCTAAAATTATATACTGATAATATGTTAACATAAAACATATGTAGACATTAGCTTAACATGAAAAAAGATCCTATAAACATCTAAAGTTCAAGGTATATAGTGTTGGAACATTCAATTAAATATATACAAATACAACTAGGCCATTTATCACATACCGTAAAATAGGATCGCCATGAATATAATATATTTAAATGTATATGTATGTGTGAATATAACGTACATGACATTTTTGCGTTACATGATATCCATATGAAAGATTCTTAGCTTATCTGATCTAACCCGGAAAGAAAGAATAAACAAAAATATTTAATATTTAAATAGAAAACATGTTGTTGGTCATGCGGCATTCGATGTGCATTTTATTAATTTTTTTAAGAAAAGTTCAAGTCTTAAATTCAAATAGATCTCGCAGTTAATTATACAAAAATATGATATCTTTATGTTATCTTTATATCTTTGTATAATCTTGATATAAATTAAATATATATAAATTAATATATATATATATATATATAAATTAAAAGAGAAAGAGAAAGAGAAAGATTAGAATTTTTTATAAGAACAAATTTATGGAACGACAAATTGAGAAATATTTCTCTTTGCCTCATTTCTCTCTCTCTCTCTCTCTCTCTCTCTCTCTCTCTCTCTCTCTCTCTCTCTTTCTTTCTTCCTCTTTTCTTTTTCTTTCTCTAACATTTTTCTTAATATAAAATATAACTAAATTCTTGTAATAAACTAAAATTATTTCTTGCTAAAAAATAAAAAAAGAATTGTAAAAAAATCTATATCTTGTATATTCCTTATTAAATAATTTATATATAATATATATATATATATATATATATATATGTGTATGTATATATATTATATATATTATAAGAAATGAAGAAAAACATAACATCAAGCAGAAGAAATATGGCTGTATGGAGCAGATTGTCAGTAGCAAGTATACTAGCTTGTAAAAGAAAGATCCTAAGATCGAGTCTGGGTAAGAACGCGCACTCGAATGTTTCCTCTGCTCGAGAAATATCTTACAATATTGCAAGAAACAGAGACGTGTGTAGTAGTGTCCACTATTGCCCCAGACACAATAGCAATCATCAACTATTCGTTGCAGTTACCACGGCAGAGACTGACATCTGAATATGACATTTAGACACTTCTTCAGCTTCACATATAATTGTCAGAAAATTGAGAGATGGATGCCGATGTAAAAAAGGACGAAATCTTGGTGCTTTTATTACGGTTACGGCAATTATCATCCAGCATTAATTTACATTTATGCAATGTTATTAATAGAATCGGTATATTATCCACTCGTGACAATAATTCAATATTATCCGCATCCATATGTCATTTTGCTTCACAATATCTTTAGCCAACATCCCGTATACTCATGAAGGATGACAGTGTAATGATTGTAATTATAATATAAGCTTTGAAATTTTGTATCGGCATCCATTGCTAGTAATTTATTTTGAGCTTTCATAAACTATGTTTCTGGCCTATATTCGTAATTTGTTGTTATACTTAAAGATAATCATCTTAAGTATATGATTTTAGGTTTTCTTAAGATTGCATCCAGCCATTAAAATAGTCGTATAATTTTTTTAAATTTTATTTGAGACAATTTTAAATATCTAAAAATAAATTATGAATACAGATCTTTGTCTTAAAATAGGCAAACAAAAAATGGGTAATTATTGTAAACATAAAATGTATCCATACATTTAACTATACATATAAATATAATACAATTTATTTTAAATTTAATAATTTATTTTTACTTGAATTTTTGAAAGACAGGCAAATGTACGTTCCTTCTTAATTCTTTGAGCTAAAAATTGTTGCAAGCAGAGTGAAAGTAAGTTAAAATTTTTCTCTTACACCAGTTGTTCCTGTCGATCAAGTTTCATCATCACCTCCTCACAATCGATTTTTTAGGTAAAATTTTAAAATTGCCTTCTTCGATTAGTTCTTAGTCTTTCGTAGCATTTGTAATGGTCGTTATAATTTCATGATCTGCTGTTTTTGTTATTTATTTATTGTTTCCAAATTTTTATATCGTCAAATAGAGAGCATTTGAAACATTTTAAAATAAAGAATATACTTCTCTGATATTTTATTTTGCATAGATGTGCCAGAAAAAGTGACAATATTCATCGTTTATTTGCTCATAACTCGCAAACTGCTAATACCATTTGGCTTTTATAATTTTTTATTATTTAAGTTTTAACAAGTATCACTCTTTTCCAGTTATCTGAGAAAAATTTGCAATTAATTTAAGATTTAGATTAAAATTCAGAATAGATCTCTAAAGAATGGTCATAATCAAGGATATTTTATATAGCTACACATATTCAATTAATTGATCATTAATCCAGTAGTTAATCAGCATCCACAGTCCATAAGCTCATCAGCATCATGTAAATAAAATCTTGTTTTGATTTCTTTTAATGCAAAAATGTGCGATTCAAACATGGTTGCATTGTTTGCATCTTTTCGAGAATTTGATAGAGATATAATTCTCGACGGAAGATTTATTTTGCAGAATTTTGCCTCTGTTCAGCGATAGGTCGTATCCATCGCTGCGACGCGTACGGATTGGAAATACGAGTGGAAGGGGTGGGGGAGGGAGGGAGGGAGGAAGGAGGGCGGAAAAGGGTGAGAGTGGTTGTAAATAGGAAATCGATTTCTACCGCTGGAGATCGGTTCCATCATTTGATTCGATATCCCATGGATACCTAACGTCTGCGTACGCGATAATAATCGTGTGGCTATACGCGCCATGCCGGCCTTTGCCAGGACAATTTCGATGTATAAGCGGCCTATGTGTACATGCGTACTACGGACGAGCGCACGCTATACGAAGAAAATCGGCATGAAGAGCGCTTCGTTACAATAATATCGGCATTTATATACGGGAGGCAGGGAGTTCACCCCGCCAGGAAGTTCGGCCGAGCGATGGAAAGTCAAAGAAAGGTCCTTATCATTTTATTATTGGGGTGGGCTCACGACCCTCGCGTTCTCGGAACGACGCTCTACTTTTACCTTCCATTGTCTGTCCTTCGACGCCCTCTTAAAGGCTTAAGCGCCATTTTCAAGCGCCCAATAGGATATATACTCCAGCCTCTTTGTCACGCTTTCTGATTATTCAGATAAAAACGACGCCGTCGCATTGACTTGCGCATTTAATCTTGTTAAAATCCTCAAATGCGTATTATACGTAATAGTAATAATTCAACATATAAGTATGGTATTTATATATATATATATATAGATATATATATATATATATATATATATCATGTATATATATATATATATATCATGTATATACAGAGTGTGTCAAAAGTCTGGATACAATCAAATATTTCGTAAACGTTACATTT
>JBCEZX010000019.1:1590645-1610630 GCA_039654345.1 Cataglyphis cursor
AATATACGTAGCCCGCGGAAATTCAAAATTCGCGATACTTTTTGAACAGACCTCGTATATATATATATATATATATATGCATTTTTTATAATATATAACATTAACAATAAGTCAAGATTGCGTATATAAAAGTAAGAAAGAGACAAAAGAGACTGTGAGTTTTTTTGTCCTTTACTTTAATGTTCTAACAACCGATTGGTCAATATCGTTACCTAAGTGCATAAATTAAATAATTTTTTAATTAATAATTTTTTTATTAAATTGCTTGTGTAATTATGCAATATTAAATATAAAAATACCTAACTTTTTCGATAAAAATATAAGAATGATACAAGTCAAGAAAAAGTATATTTATTTATAATTATAAACGTGTATTCATAAAATCGGCTAATAAATAATCGAGAATTTCTTGTATTTGTAATATAATATATTTAAAAAACATTATTATATACATTATATTAAAAAAACATTAATAAAAATTCAATATTATAATGATTCTAATATTTTTCAAAATATCGAATTTCATAGCTTTTGTGAATATTCTGCGAAAATCATGATGCAAATAAAAAAATTGAAACATACAATAAATAAGAAGAAAGAAAATAAAATCTAAAATACACACTATAATATTTCTTTATTTGTTATCTTTAATGACACGTTTTAAAAAATATATTTAGCCATGCATAAAGCGTGAAAACGCTTCAAAATGACTGGTTAAGTTTTTTTAAACTTTTAAACCCAATATTATAAAATATATGTAATTGACTTTTTTTTAATTTCTCTCCCTTTCTTAAAATTAATATTGTATGAAAATACACACATAAAGTAAAAATTGGAGAGATTAGAAACAATTCGGTTAGTTGCTGTTTTATTGTAGAATCCTCTCTTTCTCTATATATTTAATGCTCTAATATATTCAATGCATATATAAATTACAGTTTAATCTCACACAAAAGCATGATTTTTCTAAAAAAATTTATTATCTACAAATTATTATCTTCAATAAAAGAAATTATAAAAAATTGTAAGTATCTAAAATGCACTTTCAAACTGTTATATTTTTGTACATTAAAATTAATTCTTTTATGGACAAACTATACGGATATATTAAATTTATATTATTATTAAAAATATAATTCTTAAATATATTGTAGATTTAGAAATAAAATATTCGTTAGACATGGACTAGTGCAAAAAAAATTTATCCTAAATAAAAAAACATCTGTGTATTTAAAAATAAAAGAATATTTTTAATATCTCTTTGGAAAAATAAAACAATAAATATATTTAAAGACAAACTTTATACTAATTAGTATATTTGCTATCAGAAATTAAATTAGACTTTATATTCTATATCAAAATATATTAGAGAGCCTAATAATATACATATATAACAAATAAATAAATTAATAAAAAAAACAATATTTTTTAAAATTTTTGATAAAAGATTAAAAACACGATTCCAAAGATTTCAAAATTTGATTAAAATTTAAAAAGATGGTTTTAATATACACTGTCGTACACACTAATGTCGTACTCATATCTCGTATAGCAAATAAATATAAAACATTAAAAAATGTCACGAGATACAATATAATAATAAATAATTACAAAGAGAAAGAAAAAAAGATAATAATAACAATACATAATTAAGTAAATAAGTAATATATAAAATAATGTAATATATAAAAATACTTATAAAAATATTAGCTTAGGCATTTAAACTGTTATCTACTATTTATATACAAAAATCGTAAAGGAAATCATATAAGAAATATTACGTTTGTTGTTAAGAACGTTATATCATTTTGACATTATAACTACTGATCTTATATTATATATATCAACATCGCACAAATACAGAAAAATAAGCAATGGCAGCTTATATATCGGGCATTGAAATTCATTATTTTGCGATCTAGCAATGTATCGAATTGGAAAACTCTTTCTCGGTGGCGAAACGGTGCATTTAAAAATCGATTTGCGGCTACGAGGGTCTGTGATTTTGGTCGATAAATTAACGGCCCACTGTCAGTCCCTATTGGTGATTACCGCGGATTTCTATGCGAGCTGTATTTTACCAATTTTCTCGATTACCGGCATGAAAAGCCCCTTAAGTGACCGCCTATCAGGCTAACCTTCGAGGGTTTCGGATCGGCGCAGGAGGCGCAGTGAATTATCTTGCCTCGGCTCTCTCGAACGACTTTCCTCGCCTTTCTCGAAGAAATATCCCGGAAACGGATAGTAATTATAGTGACGAAATACCTGCAAACCGCCTTCATAAACGAAATCTGCCGCCTATCAATCGCCTGTAACAGGTGCCATACTCACTTGCTAGAAATTTCCAGAGCATTAAATACAGGTTCGGGCGATGTCTTCAAAAAAAAAAAAAGAAAAAATTCATAATTATAGGAATTTTCCTATTTTCATTATTTTGCTTGCAATCTAGGCCAGAAAAAAAATTGTTAAAATCTTAAGATCATTAAGATAATTTTTTTCAAACTGATGAAAAATTAGATTGTTAATAAATTTAAAAGTCGCTTGCTAAAAAATATTTTAAATAAATTTAAAATAAATTCAATTGATATAAGAAATTGAAAAACGCAAAAAAATAATTTGTGTGTGTATATGTATAAAAGAAAAATAATGGTGCACAGAAATACAGATACGACGAAGGACAGAAACTTTTTTTTCTTATCTGCCAATATTTATCCTAGCGGAATTTCGTATCATAATTATAGGAATTTTTCTATTTTCATTAATTCGCTTGCAATCTAAGTATGCTAGAAAAGAAATTTCAATGTTGAAAGCTTAAGATTGCCATTGTTTTTAAACTGATGAAGAATTAGATTGTTAATAAATTTAAAGATTTCTAGGTAAAAATAAATTTAAAATAAGTTTAATTTATAAGAAATTAGAAAAACGCGAGAAAATAATTTGTGTGTATATATGAGAGAAAAATAATTGATGTAGGGTAATGATACACAGAAATATATAGAAATAACGGCAGAAACTTTCCTTTTCTTTCTGTCAATATTTTTTGAAGCCCTGACGGAATTTCGTATCGGGGCTTATAAATAAATCACACGGAATTCGATTAAAATTGTGGACAATTACCGAACAACAAATCCGTGAGGACGGGCGGGCGTTAATGAGCGTCGCCGGAAGTGTTGCCGCGCGTACACACGAGGGAGAGAGTCACGAGGGTAGCGGTGGGGAGGGGGGGGAGGGGGAGGAGAGAAGGGGCAACCTTCTTCCCCGCCGCAGCTTCCGGTTTGCTTGGGGGCTCACTGCAAAAGGGGACAGAATGCGCCGGTGGCGTACTGCGATAAAATCGTCTAATTGTTTCGCTAAGCGTATGTGAATGTCCAACACGCGTACAGTCAGCCGCACGCAGAGAGTGCCATTGCGTGCGTCACGTTCGTGGCGGTCGGTTTTTTTTCAACGAAAAAGCAGTGCCGATTCAAATCGGCCGGAGCGTAAATGTTACGCAAACCGGTATTCCACAGCTATAACGATCAATTTATCTCAATTAAGAGAGGTTTATTTTTTAACCTGAGTGATGTATACATATAAATCTTTCGCGAAAATAATTATATTAAAATATAAATATTCGTATGTATCATGTCGATCGAGAAAGAACCTTTGTTATGAAGAAAATTTTAAATTAGAAATCAAAAGAGTATTGAATAATATTTGAACGCAGTGAAAGAATAATGACGATATTGTATTTGATGAAGATTATGATAACAGAAAAGTAACAATGTTCGTTTTTGCTCGGTAAACACTGTTTATACGAAGTTATTGGATTTAAAATTAAAATATATAAGATAAAAGGCGATCTCATAATTCTTTGCGCTAATCATATTTTTTTCTTACTAGCTTTATCTTTTATATTCTCGAGAGACTTTGCAGTATATGCGATGATTTTTATCGCGAATAGATGATAAGCAAATAATTTTCGGATGAATAAACTCAATATCGATTTGATTTAATAAAAAGTATGATGTATACATTAATGTATATCTCGTGAGATAAGAAAAAGATTTTCCACAAGTCTACGCCACTGTACCGAATTAGCTTGCTTCTTGGAGCGTGGAGTGTATAATAATTACCGCAACTAAGTAACGCAACTCGAGATAAGCTTCTCCCGAAGAACAGCGCGGCACAATGTAATGGCACTATCGTGCTGAATGTACGCATGCTTGATGAAGATAATTTGTTGAAATCATTTTATCCCACATTACATGTAGGGATACGCACTGAGTAGAGGTTGAAATTATACAGCATTCCTTTCATATTATGTCGCGCAAGCGATTTCGAGTGATCTGAAACGTTGAACAGGAGCTATATAATTACGATAAAAAGTGCATATCATACTAAATAATAATATACATAGTAATATCTCTCTAAATACTTTAATATGCAGTTTTCATATTCAACATAACACAAAATGTTTGTGTCCATTAGTGTAATTTTGCATGAAAAACATTAATTTTTTAATAATTGTGTAAATATTTTTACGACAGAGAGAAAGTATATTATTACTTCTTTAAATATTATCTGTACAAATACATATATCATACAATATAATATTACACAGTTTTATTAAAAAATTAATATTCAATATTTATTGAACTATTATATTAACTTGATTTATTGATATATTATAATATTTTAATAAATATTAATTAATATTAATATAATAATATTTTTATAAAATTAATATACTATTAATATAATAATAAAATTAATAGAAAAATAAAATTATAATAAATTATAGTTTCAAATAATTCTCTGTTTTCCAAAAACTCAAAAAGAACAAAAGATCAAGATCATTTAATTGAACTAAGTGCATCAAAGACTAAGTTTATAAAAATGTTTTTTGTAAAATATCTAAAGAATTTTGAACATTTTAATTTGCATTTTATGCAAAAATTAACTTTATCTCATTACATATAACATTCAAAATAACTTTATAAAACTTCATGATAAGATTCATTTGTGTTGTGTTGTTAGGTTCGTTATGTAAATAGAGATTCAAGTATAAATAAACTCTCCAAAAAATAAACATTCGTAAAGAAAGGTGGAAGGTGATGCTACGAACATAATTAGGGGTTGTACCTTCTTCGTGGTGACGATAAGTCGCGGTCATTATTTTCATGTTTAGATAACTGGCAGAATGGATCCGTGGGATCTTTATGGTTGCTAAGAGGACAGAACGTACACCCACACGGTTATTCCAACTGACACCGTCGAATGTGCCTGTAAATATCATTTTCTGAAACAAATTATATACTATGACATTGATGTGACAGCTGCACATAATAGTGAATGTGATACATTTGCTTTTCTATGTTCGACAGAGTAAATGATAGGATGTAATAAAGAAAAAAAGGCATCCTAAATTATATGTTTATAATAAATAGTTATAAACAAGTTTTTTTTTTATCAGCTGTGTGTGAATTCTTTGTCAATTTAAATTTAATTAAATCGTATCTTTTTTCGTAATTTTTAACATGAAGAAAATAGTAATAATTAATAATAGTTTTTCTCAGTGTAATTGACTAATTGTAAAATGTTAAAAATTTTTAAAAGTTACATTATTATTTATTTGCAACTATTTTTAATTTGATTTAATTCGTCAAACAATTTTCTATTTTTAGTCTACAAAAAAAAATATTGATTTTTCTTGAAGAAAATTTCTACCATTCAAAAAATATCGCACTATCAAATATAGCTTAGCTTTCATCTCAAGCCCTTTTAGCTCGCTGCGAACAAGCAAAAATAGTTCTATCCACTTATGTATAGTATAGACAGATCGCGAATCACAAATCACACGAATTACACCAATCACAACCGTAACGTTCCCTCTGCTCTTGGTCTACGATGCAACTCCTTTGTTTCATCCCGGGACCGATTTGTATAGGAACTTCGAAGGCTGCGTTCCCATGCGAGATATATAGAGGCGGTGCGATCATTATAAAAATTAAACGACGTTCATGCGATTGATTATTGAAATTACATATCATTCGAGCGCGCTCGCCGTTTCATCGGAACGTTTCCCCCCCCCCCCCCAATTCAATGAGTGGCGCGGTGGGAGGGGAAAGCAGGAGGGGAGTGAAAAACAACAGAAGGAGACGCAGGTATCTCTTGATGTGCGATCGTGTATATATGTGTAAGCACGATCGTATTGGATGTGCGAAGACGAATCGAGTTTTATTTGTGTGCATTCGTCGAGCCGTGGACCTTAATAAGTCGTTTTCGAGAGATAATCCGCGGCGGGTGTGTCATTTCATTTCTTGTAATTTCGTGCTCGACGCGCCGCAGAATACTACGTATATTCCATTCTACATGCGCATATGTACGTATATGTCTGTGTGTGTGTGTGTGTGTGTGTGTGTGTGTGTGTGTATGTGTGTAGTTGTGCATATACCTGTACTTGTAAGAAAGTATTTTTCTCTTTTAGGTCGACTGTACTAGTGATAGTAATGCAATTGCATGCGCTGAAACTGATGCTTCTCGTCGTTTCACAAAAATTGCAAAAAAATATATGTATATTTCTTTTTAGTTTAGGTTACTTCTTTTCAGTTAGTAAACTTTAAATTGGAAAAAATAGGAATATAAGATAAAATGGATATTCGAGATGGACAATTTAAATTATTTTTTTTTGTAGACAAATTTCTTAGATTTATTTTATATACATATCGTACAAAAATTTGTGATATATTATAGTAGTTTATTATATTTTATATTTTATTATTTTATTATATTTTAAAAGGATGTAAAATATTTCGTGTACAATATTCTGTGTATATGTTTGTGTATGTATGATTTCATAGTAAATTTGTAAAAATTTAAATTTATGGGTGCTATCTCTATCAAAATTTTTATATTACAGTTAAAAATATATTTGATATAATTGATATTTTTTATCTCCACTTTTCCTGATTTTTCCTGTTTTATAAAAAAAAATTATGTCAATATATCTATTTATAAATTTATTAAATAAATAATGGAAGAAAGAAGATTATACATATATTTAAATTTCCTGTTTTCTTCTTGTCCCACTCTTCTTATTCTCATAACTTCTCTCGCTTCGAGACACCAGATTACACTCATTCAGTGATTCTAGCCGAGGTTCTTTTTTTTCTTTCAACTCTTCATTGAGAAAAGGACCGCGTCTGGATCTCTTCTCTCTCACTCTGTATCTCTTTTTCTCTCCTTTCAACTTGATCGAAGCGTCTTCCGGAAAGCCTTTCATTCAGTCGCTCTAAGATTTCAAATGTAGGAGAACAAAAACAAGGATCGATGTGGATCAAAAGAAGACAGAAGGAGCTGCTAGAAAAAATGGGTCCGATGTTGCAGCTGAAAATTAGCCTGATGTAGTACCTGTTTTGATGTCCGTCCGCGTCCTTTGCGTGGGACGACAGACCTTAACCTGGCGCCAAGCGGTTCTGTCTAGGTGATTCGGGCCTTTATTTAGGGATCGCTCGCGTGACGTAATGAAAAAATAACGAGTGGGCGAAGTGTACGAGAATCAATAATCTGACGGGTTATAACAAAAAAAAAGCGGTTAATCAGTGATCTTATCGTAATTCTGATCGATCTCTTTCAGCATTTGCACGCATGGGAAGTTTGCTTTCATTATATAAGAACTGCAAAGCGTATAATAATTCGCTACAAATGCATACTACATGTTATGCATTGTAAGCACTTTTTTCTTTTATTAAATATTACATTCTTTTGCTTTCCCGATAAATATTCGCGATTAGGTTCATATTTAGAGCAAATAATCATAAAAATTTCAACACAATATACATATGGCGAACGATGAGTCTTTCATAAAACTCGTTTCGCAAAAATCATTTTATATTTCCCGCTCTTTCTCTTTTGTTTTTGTTTCCTCGTTTTCCCCTTTTTCCTTTCTCCTCCCTCTGCCTCACTCAAGCGATTAAGGGAACATATACCTGACGCCAATTGGGATACGAATTAGGGCCGAGTTAACAAATTGATCCTCCAAGCTGGTACGTAAACGTCTGGTTTCTGCGCCCACGCTTCTTCAAGATAAAGCCAAGCAGGGTGCGATCTTTAGCCATTCCCTAACCTGTCAAGTTCTTAAGATAAGAAAAATGGATGATAACGCTCAATTTAAAGCCTAATAAAAACATGAAATGCGTTTTAGCAAAATTAGATTAAAACGATATCGCAATGAAACCAGTTCATATGTTGATAATTAATAAAGTATCCGCACACAAAGATATATGTATTGCTATTTTTGTATTATTATATCGACTATAATATTGTATATGTATGTGTACGTAAGCGCATAATAAAAATTATAAATAAAATATATATATATATATATATATATATATATATATATATATATTTTACGTAAAAACAATTCTGATTAATGTGAATTTTGATTGTTATAATGTATCATAAATTGTTTTTATTACAGATAAATAATAGTAATAATTAATAGAGTTACTTTAATATTTAATAAAATGTACTAGAATTCCGAGAAACTTCATTACAAGTAAAAAAACTGTTTTATAAGCAATGAGTCTATTGGATTCCGTTTTCTAACATATACATCATATACATGGAATATTCAAACAATATTATTATTACACACACACATAACGCATTACGAAGATATCCGACGTCATTATTTCACGAAAAATGCGGATACTTGATAATGTGTCGATTATATACTGAATAGTTATGCAATGAGTCAGCCAAATGAACTCGCGGTAAAGCCAATGCGAATTCTTGAAAAAAAAGAAGATCACGAAGGGAGAGATTGGCGGGAGAAAGATACGGGGTATTCAAGAAGAAAGAAGTAACCAGCCTGCTCACGGGCTGGCAGGGAGAGAAAAGAAAGATCGGGGGAGCGACTGAAATTAAATGCCCGCCGAAACAAAAAATGATCGAGTAATGACAGCGCCGGGGCCCAACAGTGGCTGCGGGTATCTCTCTCGGTACGTGGACGATGGTGAAGGGCGAAGACGGTGAAGACTATGTGATTACCTATCGACCAATAGCCGTGCTCAGAGCGGCCATCATGATCCAGCGGAGACGTGCAATCACGCGGTTCTCTTCAGCATCTCCACCGTGGAGACGCTATGGTTTCGTCTCTTGTACGAGCACATAGTTACAACTCGACGCAATGCTTTGCGCTTGTAAGAATCGGTCTTTGGCAAGTGGAATCTATGCACGTGTAGGATCCTATTCCTCGGGGCAGCTGATGAACGGACATTAATAGCAAATGATTCTGTAGGAATAATTTCAAGTTACAATGAGTATGCTAGAGTGTAACGTAGCATGATTTTTCGATATTGAAATGATAAGATATTCTATTGGAGATAGAATGTATTCTATTTGAGCGTGTTTAATTAAGAAATGAGCGAGAGATTATACACAGAAACTTAAGAAAAATATCTCATAATTAAAAAAAAGATATTCAAGATAACTCTCACATAATTTATTGATTCATTGCTGATCATTATTGCTGAAATAGAAACGCCAAAGAAAATGTTGGCCATGTGCGTTAATATGCACGTTATCAGAGTGTTTATTCCCTGAAAAAATATGGATAACTTGGATTTTTTAGAAATTTTTTGTTCCTGGATAAATCAAGGAATTTTCATGAAATTGTATTAATACTTAAAAATTTTTCAAAAAATTCTCTTTTTAATAATGTTGTTCTATATTGTAAACAGTCGGTAATACGCTGAGTATATTCAAGTAGTGTATTATGTATTTAATCTCTTCAAGAATATTGATACATATGTACATTAGAGGGGGAGAGAGAGAGAGAGGGAGAGAAAGAGAGAAAAAGTTTTCGTATATGAAATTCTTTGATGAATAATTAATCTTAACACACAATGGCCATATAAGTGTACATAATTCTTTTTTAGATACTCAAATATTCTTTGATTTTTCCTGTTTTGCTTAATAATTATAAATGTATTTAAAAGAAAAAAGATAAAATAATTTTTTACAACTTTAATAAATCCATTTCTGAAAAGATTG
The DNA here is from genome assembly GCA_039654345.1 of Cataglyphis cursor. NCBI lineage: Eukaryota > Metazoa > Arthropoda > Insecta > Hymenoptera > Formicidae > Cataglyphis > Cataglyphis cursor. Next base: position 1,600,687 of record JBCEZX010000019.1, read on the forward strand.
AAATAGATTATAAATATATATCTATCTCTGTATTTATATATATATATTTAATATCTTAACAAAATATTGAATGTGCAGTACAAATTCTTTATTGTAATTTTTAGTGATAAAAAAATTAAAATTGTTATGCAAGTGAAAAAATTGTTTATCTTACAAAAGCTATTAATATATATTTCCCTCAGTACATTTACAAATCTGGCACTTGAAACTTGAGTGGCTCTGTGACTTTGTTTTCTTTTTCTTTTTTTTATATATAAATGAAAAAAACATTAGAAAATGTATACAATAAAAAACTTTATTTTAGCAGATTGCCAAAAAAGCTTTAAAATATTTTTTTCACCTGGAAATTTTGGAACAAAAGTATCTGAAAGATCAAGAAATTTTCAGGAAGCTTTTTTACAAGATTTGAGTAGACATTTTGATTGTGCTGTTTCGTATGATTAATAACATTAAATTCTCGCTTTTCATTCGATGTGAGACGAAATATCGTAGTAAAATTGTCACATTAGGTTATGTTGGACACGGAGAAAACGACGGCATTTTGGCAAGGCGTAACATAGTTGCGCAAAAGTAAAACTAGATAATGGCCGCTTTCACGTGCTGTAGCCTCGCACAGTGGCGTGCCGAACGTACGTAATGTAACAAGTCCGCCTTATCTGAGAGTCATCGCCGGTAAGCAGCGTGCTTCATAACGCTAATTACCAGCTTCGGGGTTCTCAACCTCGGAACGGCGTTGATTGAGCGTTTCCAGGCGGTTAAGAGGTTTCTAGCCTCGTAGGAGGATCACACACGTGTGTGATGTATGCGTTACAAAACTACATCAAGCATCAGCATCTTTGTAATTACACAGAAAAACACCGCGTGTACATATATGGATACATTAAACATAATCGCAAATCGTAGAGAAATTCAATACAATTTTAGAAGAGAGAAAAACATTTCTCTCAAATAAGTTTTACTTGCACGACAGATCTTTATTTGCTTTTCTGGATCAAAATATTATACTTACATTACAATAGCCTTATATGTATATGTATCTTCTGTTCTTTAAAAAAATTTAAATATACATTCAACATTACATTAATACATTCTACTCTAAAATTACATACAAGGTGCCCAAAAAATGTTGTTTTTTTCATTGGTATGATTTATGTAAACTTTCTCATTAAACACTTAAATTATTTTAAGAACGCAACTGTCATCTCTTACATGTACATACATAACATGTACAATGTAATTATTTGAATATGTCAGTTGTTTTTGTTGTAAAAGATCATCAAAATAAGCATTATAGAAATTTTCCTGGAAGCATTCGAGATATCTTGATAGATGTAACATAACACGCTGCATTTTAACAGAAGTCTTCCTTCGATTCAGTCAATTAAATCGGTACTAGTGTGTTCTAATTTGAAAAATAGAACGCCTTGAGGCTAACTGAACAATGAAAGCCGCGATTTATGAGCGAAGTGTGTATTTTTATTTTAACGATAACACTTAAGATCGTGTGTAATTGCATCCTGTCTTTAAGACCCGTCCACACATATGGTCGCTCGCACCTCCTAGAGAATCTCAGGAGATTCTCGCGCTCTATCTAATGCACTATTAAGTGCATTATGCGCGACTCACGCAGGAACGGATGATGACCCCGCGTAATTTGAGGCAAACATAATTTTTAAAAATGCAAGAGATTAGAAATATAATTTTTTCTTATATTTCGTAGAAAAAAAATATAACATAAACTTTTTTATTATTTATTACTTTTATTATTTATTATTTATTACAAAGCATTTTATTATTTATTACAAAGCATGTATAAAGAACGTTATTTCTGGGATTCTCAATTTGATAGATTTTTTACCGAAAAAAAAATGCTGCAAACCATGATAAGCTGGGATCAATAGTTTTCGAGATATCAATGTTTCAAAACTTTAATTTTTTTGAAAAAAATATATTAAGATTTTTAAATTTTTGACAAAAGATCATTTTTATAGTTTTTTATTAAATTTTTTAATCTAATAAGTACAGATTTTTTTGAAAAAAATATATCAAGATTTCAAAATTTTTTAATACAAATTTTAATTTTTTTTTTTTTTAAATATATCAAGATTTCAAAATTTTTTAATACAAATTTTAATTTTTTTGAAAAAGTATATCAAGATTTCAAAATTTTTGAAATGTATAAAAATGTGATGAAAATATAAAAAATATATATATAATATAATATAACACATATATGTATATATATATATATATATATATATATATATATATATATATATACATATAACACATATATATATATATATATATATATATATATATATATATATATATATATATACATATATGTATAAAGAATAATAAATAAAGTGAGAATAATAAATAATAATTAAAATCAAAATTTACTTCTCGGATATAGATCGAGTTAGGTTAGTTTTTTTCGGGATAGAAATTGTCTGCGCGTTTGATTTTTCTGCATAAATAAATAAATCTGCTAAAAATATATTTTATAAAACATACATAGTGTCAAAAAATTACAATTTCAATTTTTGTGGCAAAAGTATTGCTGTAAATATTGCTGTTTACGACTTTTAAAAATAGATAACTCGAAAACTATGATCGTAGCACATTGTCATTTGCAGCATTCTTTTTTTGATAAAAATCCTATGAAAATGACCTATCAAATGGAGGAAATAACATTCAAACATGCTCATGTGTACACACACACATATTAAACAAATATTTATTAAACAATTTTTAAATATGGACAAATATTTCTCTAACAAAAATATTCTGCGCTATTAAAAGTCCCCAAAGCTTTATTATTTTTAACACAGATCCGTTCCTGTGTGCATTTTATGGCATCACACATGTGTATGTGTGTGTGTCAAATGTTATGCGTGTGTATGTGTACGTGCTCTCATATCTTCGGCTCATCGCTGCAGATTTCACTCGGCGCTCGTGTGAAACGTGGATAATGACGAGTACGAGGTAGGATAGCCGGCGCTTAATAACTCGTTAATTATCGTTTTAGGAAATCCGCGCGCACATAGTGGAGGCGTCCAATTACTTTACGTAACTCCCGCGCGTTCATTTCTCCGGCGGTCGCGGTAATTGGTTTAATTGTGTTTCACACAAAGAAGGAAGAAATTGAAGGAGGCGGGAAGGTGGCGAATCTCCTAACGAGAGCGACAGGAGGAAGATCTCTCCTTTATCGTTTTTGCCATATGGAACATCGCGGTACCGCTATGATTACGAAATTGCTATTCCAATTAATTAAATGCGCAACTCCAATTAATTAAATACCAGGCAATCTGTATAAGGAATAGTAAAGAGTTTGACACAAATCGAATTTTTCAAAAATATTGGTTAAAAATTAGATAATTGAAAATAATATGTTGAATATTACAGATTTGAATTTTCCTTTAAATGCAGTTAATATACATAGTGCCCAAAATTAGACTGACAAACTTGATTATAAAGGACATCAAAATCAAACCAATTTTTGTCAATAAATCTATGTCCACAAATGAGTCGTGGTTAATCATTTTACGGGAAAGCATTTCTATTTCTGATGGAAACTCTCCTCGCAAATCGTTGATTAGCGATTAAATGAGTCGCGCACATGAGGACACAGAAAATTTCTCCGACCAAGGACTCTCTTAATGATAACTCAACGCGATGTTATCTTACAGGAAGTCGTGAGTGTGTTTCGCCGTCGACCGAAAGTAATAAAAAATGTTAAGATACGCAACAATCGCGTGATACGGAAAAAAGGAAGGAGGTCGACGAATCACAAAAAAAAAAAAAAAACGACCGTCTTAATTACTTTAGGTTCCTTAATTTCTCACTTGATATTTTGTCTCAGAGAATGAAGAAGTCCTCCATTTAACTTTCTATTTCTTTTTTATCCGTAATTATTATTTTTTTTTAATTGGTAAAAGTTTCCAAAAATAATATATTACATCTAAGATTATAACAATCAAACTAAAAATTAACAATTTGTGGTATTTGAAAAAACTTATGTAAAAATCACGCGTTTACACTAATTATGATATTATTAATCATATTGTTCAAATTTTGCAATAAAATTTTATAAAATTTTATTCTATACAAATACTATCAATTCCCTAATAAAATCATTAATGCGACGATCAATTGAAATATTACTAAAATAGAATATATAAAATGGATTCCAAATCTTTTCAAACAGATTCATGTACCAATAAAATAATCCTTTACAAACTGACAATAAAAATCCGGGACCTATATTCATAGCCACTTTCCAACTAAAGAGTAAATTAATAATAAGAGTTAGAAATAAAAAGAGATACTGTAGCACTATAAAATTTTATTTTTTTGATTTAACATGTTTTTTTTTAATATTAAAAGCTTAATGAAATAAAGAGTCAAAACTAATAAAATGTGAGAGAGAAAAATTATACACAAAAGTAATAAAAGAAATAATTAGAAATAAAACATGTAAAATATACACACCATCACATATCTGATCCATTTTATCCCATAAAACATTTTTATCAATTTCTTACACTATAATTTCTTACACATATGGTATTCACTCATATTGTATTCATTCGTTGTTAGTTAAATGGTTATTCGCGGTTGATTGGGTTGAATTTTACATAAACTGGATGAGAAGGATGCATTATGATACCGGGCTGTAATTGGATATCTTTTAAACAATCTATTGGTTCCAAATTAAAATTGTGCACCAAACGAGCAATCATAGCTTTCAATTCCAGCACACCGAATCGTTGACCTACAATTAAAATTCTTATCAAAAATTATCGACATAAGAAGAAAAAAAAAATCGCAATTCACCTATGCAATTTCTCGGCCCTGCACTAAAGGGTATATAGGAATAAGGATGACGATTCTGCATTCTCTCGGGCAAAAATCTATCCGGATCAAATACTTCTGGATTTGACCAAAAATTGGGATCTCTGTGAATTCCGTGAATATTAAGATGTAAGATTGTTCCGGCAGGTATAATATATGAATCTGTAAAGCGTATTATAATAAAATTACAAAATATAAAAATTTATGAAATTAAGTTTTTTTTTTTGAAAAATAACATGAATACATAATATTGTATTCGTAAAATTAAAGCAATTAAAATTGCTTTTATGTTTGATAATATATATTCTTATAATATATTATAATATCTTATAATATATCCGTAAAATGTAACATGTTCAAAGATATATATAGAAAAAAGTGATTAATTACGTAATTTTAAATTCTCCTCAATGTTTCAAAGTATGAAAACCACGGGGGGATATAAACGTAGCACTTCCTTTAAACATCTGTCTAAATACGATAAATTTTGCAATAATTTCTTGTTAAGTTTACCTTCGTTCTCTCGCATGACGGTATCGACTTCAATCCTCATACGTTCCTGTATCATCGATAATAATTAAAGTGTATTTCTTAAGGGAGAATTATTATTTCGAGAGTCAAAAAAATTATTTTTTTTTAATTCTATAAAAGCACATATTTTGAAGAATTTATTCTTAAGGATGTTCTGGATGTACAATAGTAGCAAAAAATTGTCAAAATTAAAAAGAAAACATGTTTCTTATATTTATACTGTTTGAAAAATTAAAAAAATAAATTCGGGGTATGAAGAAAATTAAAGTATCACAAAATAATATGGATTTTGACGTCTTTGTAAAAAAAATAGTTGTAATTAATATTTTTCCTAATTTATAGCAAAAACTTGTGATCGTGAATATCTTCTGAAATCAACTGCGAAAAACAATGAACGCGAGTAATTTGCAGAAAGAGAAAAAGAGACAGATAATATTTTTAGTAAATATATTATTACTATAATTTATTATATTATTATTAATACTATAATTATTATTAATATAATTTTTAGTAAATAACTTTTAAACGAATTAGTGGATCTAAATCAAGTTTGCACAAATATTTATTAGAATTTCCTCAATATATGTGAAAATTTTTATTTCATTGATAATATTTTTTCTTTGTCAAATTTGTCAATAAGTTCTACAATAGGCGATTTTTCATAAGAATCAATAGTAACTTTAAATTTAAATAACTTCTAAACCATTAAGAGAATTGTGCTTAGTTTTTGCACAAATATTCAGAAAAAAGTAGAACAATCTATGAAATTTTAATGCTTTTGTTAGTATTTCGATATATGTCACATACATCCTTAAGTGTGCCTAAAAAGATTTGGAAAATTACGGACGTTACAGCTTATTATTAAACGGCAGATCAAAAACAGAATACTCACGCTTCAAAGGTTCGTTACAATACAATACTGAAACTGCTTCTAACACGTCCTAATGTGAGCCAAGCAGTCGTGTGTATTATATTTAAAGTCTACAAGCCGAATTGCTCGTGTTTTTTTTTTTAATGATCGTTTGAAACTCAAAAACTTATGTGAGTACCTAGGTTGTACTCAAAATTTTAAACGCATTTTAAATAAAATTAAAAATTTTTTAATTTTAAATTTTTTTCTTGAAACAACATTTTTCAAATTCTCTCACGATTTTAAATAAGTCAATATGTAGTTATATATAATCAAAATATTATTTTTTTTATCTATTTCTAATTTGGAACTAATAGAATTAAAATATGTTTCTTTTTCATTCTATTTCTAATGTAAAATTGTTGATTTATTTTGTGATTTTGTTTAAATAAATTTTTTACATATCTTAAAATTATTTAAAAAATAATTGTATCTGTATTTTAATAATTTTCTCCGCTGCTTGAACAATTTTAAGCTTTATTTTCAAGTTCAACAGATCCAAAAACATAAAGATAGATCGATTTCATACATTTTCCTTACAGGCAAATTTTTCAGCATTGTTCTTTGAAATCTATAATACTTTGAATAAAAATCGCAATTTAAATAATATATCGCAATATATTGAGAAAAAGATACCTGGATATCTTTATGTTCAGCTAATAATAATAAAGCAAAAGTCATAATCATCGCTGTAGTATCATGACTCTAACCATCGTCATATCATTATCGTGCTTAGATGGTGTAAAAAATTGAAAAAATGATTATAAATATATATACCTCAAATATAAAATCGGTATCGACTTCTTCTTTGATGTCCAAATCAGTTAAAAGATTGTCCTGTTGTGTCGCTATTAAGAGATCCAGCATAACTAACCGCAATTTTTTTTAGCTACAATTATAAAAGTTGCTATAGTTCAAAATTATAATCAAAGCTATAACCAAATTATTATCATTTTAATTATTAGTATTATAAATTAATATACAAGATATATATAAGATCTGTTCCCATTCCCTATATTTTGAAAATGGCTTAACATTATGAAAAATCATCGAAATACGTGTTTGATCGTGTTTGGTGATTTTTTTAATGTATTTAGTATTTAGTATAAACATTACTAGTATAATTTAAAATATTAGATTACATAATCGAATTGAAATAAAAGCTGATCTCTTACATACTTCCAATTACTTCGGCATCCTCTGTCTCCGTTTCTTGTCATTTTCCAAGTTTTTCAAATACCGACCATTGGTGCGTTCATAATAAAGTTTTCTTTCCGCAATGATCTGTACACGAAAACAATATTAAATTTAAAAATGATTTTCTGTAAATAACTATTTTTTAAATAACAATAGCACATTATACTTTATCACAAATATTAATAGAGCATAATGTATTTTATTAATATTTATTGTAATATTAGATAAAAGATTGAGTTTGTGGGTGTGTATGTGCGGCGGATTTAAAATAACATGATTCATATATCAATCAAATAATATTATATAAAGTTACTATCTTTCCCTTAATTTAATCTTCTTTCTTCTTGATCAATCCTTAAATAATATTATCTTAAATTTTTTTTTATATCTTATAAAATTCTTTTATAATTTTAAAAATCTTTTTCTCATAAAATTTTTGCGGTAAAAGGAGCATATATTTTGCAAGTATAAACTTGAATTTAATTATTATTTTGTAATTAAAACTTTTTGGATTGGCAGATAAAAATAAATGATAATTTATTAAAAAGTCTATTACGTATGATAATGTTCGATTTATTGAAAATTTTCTTTAATTAAAATCTATTACTTTTATTTATTTGAGAATATATAGCGTCATTATAGCAAAATAATCTCTCAATATGGCCTCACACTTGTAAATTTCTTTCAAATTTATTATTTTAATATTATTTTTTACAACAATAATCTTATATATGAGTTCATCGTTAAAAATAATGGACACAAGTTCCGAAAACGATAAACCTCTGATTGCGCTGAAATTTAAAAAAAAAAGCTTGTCTTTGACTTGAATATAGAGCACCTTGAGGATTTTTTGCCGATGAGGTCTCGTTTGCCCCTTCAAAATTCCAAACGTTTTTGCTGTATATCTTCAAAAATATTGATTTTAAAAAAACAACAATATTGGCGCATTTAGCGCCATCAAAACAGTTGCGAGTTTATGCGCTGAATGGCCTATGATCCGAAGCGTTTCTCACAATACGTTGCAACGCCATTTTTTCTAGCAAGAATTTTCATGCTATATCGGCGCAATTGTTGTGAGATGTCATATGTCGTCTGTGTTATCTTGATTATACTGCAAAAACACATGTTGATCAAAGTAATATCGAGCGCTTACTCAGCAAATTGTTCGGCGGAAAAAAGCGCTGGAAGACAGAGCGATCTCGCAACTGTTATGTGCGCTGAATGCGGCCAAGATACATTATGATTATATATTATAATTTTTAATAACAATACTTAACAACAATAAAATAATGAAACTATAAATATAAATAATAAAAAAGTTGTCATTACCTGTCTCATTAATTATTCAAGTTTAATTTGCATTTTTTAATTTTTTTTGTAAAAAACGCGTTGCAAACATATCTCTTCGAAGAAAAGATGTTTAAATATTAAATTTTTTTTTCTTAGAATTCGTTTTTAAAATTACACAACAAAATATAGGTATAAATACAAAGATTTTATTTTATATTAATTTTAATAATAAAAGATATTAATAAAATGTTGAAATATTATTAGAATATTTTTTATACATTAATTTTTATCTAATTAAATAGTCTATAATTTTTAAAATATAATATTTATATTATATTTTATACAATATTTATTTATATTATATTATTTAATATTATATTATATTATGTTTATATTATTTATATTATATATTAAACTTTGCATAAAAATTTTAGAAAATTAAATTAATAATATTATTATTATTATTATTATTATTTAATATAATTTAATTATATGTATTGTATTTTTATCAAACACAATATCTTCTACAGCAAATAAAAGAAATTATTTTCTCGTTAGCGATAGCTTACTTTCTCTTATTGAATTATATTATTATTAAAATATTACTATTAGCCTTGCTCATGGTATAAAAACGAACTCGAGTCACTCAACTATACTCGACTCATCATCGACCATTAACTAGACACGCATATACAAACATACACACATGCACGCACGCACATTATCCGCATTTATATAATATCCCTATATTTTTCTTTCTATAAAATAACATTGAAAAAATTAAATAACATTAAAAAAATTATTAATACTTATTGACAATATTTAACAATGTAATTGATAATTGAACAATATTATTATTTAATATTATATTTCTTCTTTTTTTTTCTTCTCTTTCTCCCTCCTTTTACTTATTTTTCTTTTGTATTAATTTTAAATTAAGCTTCTTTTTTTCTAAAATAAAATGACATAAATAATATTAATAATATTTAATAATATTTAACAACATATTTAATAATATTGAACAATATGTTTAATTATATGGAACATAATATTATTACCTAACATTTTGCTTCTTATGCTTTTCTTCTCTCTCTCTCTCTCTCTCTCTCTCTCTCTCTCTCTCTCTCTCTCTCTCTCTCTCTCTCTCTCTCTCTCT
>JBCEZX010000019.1:1652121-1669652 GCA_039654345.1 Cataglyphis cursor
TCTCTCTCTCTTTCTCTCTCTCTCTCTCTCTCTTTCTCTCTCTCTCTCTCTCTCTCTCTCTCTCTCTCTCTCTCTCTTTCTCTTCTCTTTCGTCGATAGAGAGGCAACTGCAATCGCCATGCAGCCAACGGCTGCAAAAACGAGCACGGCGTATAATCTACTCGCATCGATTCCACCCTCCGCGAAAACAAAAGCCACACTCGGCTCTTTACAGCCCTTCCCTAGGCCCGATGATAGACCGACGATTCTTCATAGCGATCTTTTTGACAAAACGATTAAATCAGAATCGTCCTCGTGTATTGATACATGAATACTGTGAAAAAAGAATTTTAGAATTTCGGTAAAAATTTAAATAAAAAGGAAGTTCAATATAAATATTAAATAAAAACTTATAATAAAATATAAAATTTGCTTGGAATTTTTTAAACGAAAAATATAATTTCCATATTTAGGGATATATTTTGTAATTTTCTGAAGTATTTAATAAAAATAAAATAATTAATATAATGATAATAATAATAATAGAAATAAATAAAAATAATAATAAAAATAAATAATAATTTAAAAAATTATAATAAAATTTTATATATTCAAATATCATCTCGCTAATGTGTGCTCGATAATTCAAAATATATGTTTGTCTTTTCCTCTATCGTTGTAGCCAATTGTAAATCGTGCCGACGAGACGGTAGGAAAGCAAGAAGACATTCAATATCAACAGTTTTGCAATTTCAGGTGGCAAAGAGGATGATCCTAAAAGCTCGTCCTCGAGTTCCCTGGGCTCCGCACAAAGTAAGAAGCAGCGTAAAGCGCGCACGGCGTTCACGGATCACCAGCTTCAAACTCTGGAGAAGAGCTTCGAGAGGCAAAAGTACCTAAGCGTGCAGGACAGGATGGAGTTGGCGGCGAAACTGCAGCTGACGGACACGCAAGTGAAAACGTGGTACCAAAACAGAAGGTAAGCGAAACACGAGGAGAGAGGAGAAGAGGCGCGTTACTAATTTTTAAAAACGAGATACGAGAAGCGTGACGATATGCGGACGTTAATTAATTTTGTGCCCGCCGTACGGAATACGTGTAAACGATCGCAATGTGACGATAGCGGTTTCTTATGTCTACAAAATTCCTTTTAGGGTTGATACACAACTATAAATATGAATTAAATCTATCGATGAGACTTTTAATTTTGTAATTAAATTTTTGAAATTTTTATCGAGCCTTTCTTTCGAGCAATAGAATTCGAAAATAATTTTACAATAATTTATGCGCTTTTTCAAAATGTGGTTTCTCATTAAAATATATAAATATATGATCAATTTTGAAATTTTTGTCGAAAAATGATTACTAGATTTCTCATCTCCGCGCGTGATCGGGACTGTGCGTGCGTAAAAAAATTTGAATAACCGTTAAAAGTTGGAGAGACTTTAAAGAGACAAAGCATGACGATCAATCGACCCTTCGATGCTCGCGTTACATTGTTGAATATCGGACAGAAAGCTCCGCATCACGATCCCCCGGTCTCGGAAGCATGGCGGCGCGGTCCTTTGTGCCGGCGCGTGTCGAATCCGTAAATGGAAATCGCGGCGGCCAACAAAGGCGTTGTTTACGTGGTTAAACGCGAGGATCGTTGGCCAAAACTCGAGCAAACATCTCCAGAGTCATGCGCCTCTATTACCGGTTTTGCAACTTAAAAATATATATATATATATATATATATACACATATACGCAGTTAAGAATATATATGTCGTCTCTAAGCCAAATATATAATTTTGATTATTATAATAGATTTCTGTTATTAAGATTACACGTGTGTGTCATTAAAATTTTTTTAAATATATCATATTTAATGTACGTGTATGAAAACATTCTCTTGAAAAATTTTATAAACAGATACTTTTAAAATATACATGATTTATTTTCATCTGTCTGAATTTATTTATGTTGTAAAAAAAAAAATTGTTGAAATATAAATAAATTTATTTATAAATATATCTCTTTTACTGGAAAATATAAAAATTGTATATAAAAATATTGAAATATATTTAAAATAAAATATATTATAATTATATACATTATATTTAACATTATAAATATTAAAAATATATTTATATATTTTATGTAATAAATAATTTTTAAAAAATTTATTGAAATATATTGATATTGGAAAAGAGATAGAATTTGATTTGAAAGTATTGGGATCCATTTTAGTCATTGGCTCATGGCTTTACCAGCGCTCTAAAAATCCGTCGTCTCGGTTTCTTTACGAAAGTAAGATTATTACGCTGTTGGAATCGGTTTCCAAATCCTTCGCGGCATCCTTTGTAAACGCGATTTCGTAAAGTCATCCAGTGGCGCCTGTAGTAGTCTCGTGCTCCTGATTCTTCATGGTCTATCCACCTCCTTCCACCAATCTAATCATCAATAATTTCGTTGTGATCGGACTCACACCAATACTGCGCGGGAAAGTTTGCCGAGTTAAAATTAAAATCGCACGCGGAATAGTTTCTTCGGAATCATTTCGACACGGCTTTATCCACGTAAACGAGTGTAACATCGGCGGGGAAGATTCCATAGAATTTCCCCTCTCACGAAGAAATAATACCGGAACACGCGTTTTATTTATCACACTTTATTTGAATCTCCCATGGCATTCAATTTTCTCTTCCGTTTGATTCATAAATTAATCTTTAGATTAAAATAAAATAAAACTTATTTTTTTTTTTTTAGAAAAAAAATTTAGAAAAAAATTAGAAATTAAATGGCATTTCTCTTACCTCGTATAACTCGGCTTTCAATCAGAATTCCAGACTCGCCGTTTAAAATCTCGATCTTACCCACACGAGATGTGCAAAATCCTCGCTTCATTAATTTCGCCATGCACTAATTATCACAGTTCCCTCGTGTTGAACGCGCGGTGATTAGCAAGGGAACACCCACAAGTCATGACTCCGCGACTTCGCCGCCGGGGCGGCCGTTTAGTTTAGACAAGCGGTGCCGATCGTGCACAAAGAAGGCGAATCATTAATGAGAATCCCCCGTACGTGATCGTGATGTACGAAAAGACGAGGCGAGCGGCGGACTCTCTAGACTGTGTCATTAGACTGTCAATTACCGGTGGAGGGCGAATGGCGTAATGACAGGCAGCGGGCGCTGCCAAGCGTTGCGCCGCTCGTGGATGGAAGACTACCACTTGCCTGCATTTCGGTGGCCGTTCAATTTTTCAAGCGTAATTGTGCGCCATTCACGATTTTTCTCTCTCTCTCTCTCTCTCTCTCTCTCCTTTTTTTTTTTTCTTCAAAGACGCTGGCTCGTTTCCCATATCATGACACGGCGGCCTCGCTTACGCGCATACGCGACTGTAATCGTTACGGCTATTTATTTCTACAATCCAGCAGTTTGTTTGTGAAATTACGTCGAATCGGTGGTAGGTAATGACTTGAGGATGCTTTCTGATTCAGAACTCTTTGTATAGCGCGTAAATTACTGCTACATCCATGTATGTGTATCTCATTTGAGCTCATGATTGTACATGTGTCATCATATTTAAAGGAAGAAATAACGTCGACCGTGTCATTGTGTTCATAAACGTCTCGAATCTCTGAAACGTCAAACCGAGCGAGCTGTTAATAATCCATCGATTATCACAAAATTAGTTTGAAAAAGAAAAAAAAAAGACAGAAACGATTTTTTTACAATTTTATTGCTCCAAAACTAATTACTCTTTCGCACAGTTTGATAATAAATTCTTTATAACAAACTTTCAATCCTACACATGCGAAATAGATATACGTGTTCAAAAATAATTAACAATTAATCAGAGTAAAAAAAATCTTGTACTAGTTGCTTCGAATATTACAATAAGTAACATACTAATAGAAGTACCGTAAACCGAAAAAAAAAAAAAAAGAAAACGATATGAATTACATTCGTATCAGCATGATCAGCGCGCTTCGAGATCTTCGCAATATCTCGGCCTCGTGAAATCGAGCCCGAGGACGCGCTAATTAATTTTCTCCATGTTGACATTCAGCCGCGCTTAATTAGGACGAGAATGACGCGGGGCTACCCGAAGCGGGCACGTGTGCCCGCGCGAAAGGACGCGAGAGAAATCAGTGGGGAAGGGGTGTGGCGGCGGAGGGAGGAGGGGAAGGCAGGCGCGCCCGGGCAAAAAGCCCGGGAAAATTAGTGACGCTCCTGACTGACAGGCGGCTTCTTAAGTGCCCGCTTAAAGTCTTGCTGCTCGTTGCATCGTCCCGATGCGATTGTGACTCGGCGCTTCTTCGGCTGAGGCGCCGGCCACACCTCGGGCGCCACGTCGTCGACAAAAGAGAGAGAGAAAGAGAGAAAGGGAAAGAGAGAGAGAGAGAGAGAGAGAGAGAGAAGCTTCCGCACTCCCTTTTTCCAGAAACGTTCGAAGACAGAAGCTTTAGGGTACTTCGATGTCGAAGGCACGTAATATAATGTTTAGAGCCACGTCAAATCAATCTTGCGCTTCACACTCGAACTCGACGGATTTTAAATCGAAATCTGCGAGTTTGAACTGTTTTCTAAAAATTCACACATATTTTTGTCCGAATTTTCAGATCTGGTTGACTGAGATAAATTTCAGACAATCTGTCTTAATGATCAGAGTCGATTTTCTGAAAGTTCAAAGGAGTATGTCTGCAAAAAAGCTGTAGACGCTATGTCTGAAATTTCAGTCAATCTTTTTTAAAGGTAGATATTATCCGTGAAATATTATCCGTGATAAAGTAGCATCGAGATGATAACTTTTCGAAGGATATCTCTTTTTTTGTTCTCTTTATTTTTTAACGTCTTGTGCTAAATTTTAGAAAAATAAATTTTAATATGTATAGAGAAAGAGAGAGAGAGAGAGAGAGAGAGAGAGAGAGAGAGAGAGAGAGAAAGAGAGAGAGAGAGAAATAGAGAAGATAAATGAGGTATGATGCAGATAAATGTGTTCTGTGATGGATAATTCACAGATGTCGTAATTAACAACAATCACAGTAATTTCCTTGGAAAAGCATGGATTTATCTCTAACGAGTGTTCTTTCCTATATTTTTTTTTTCCATACTCATAACCGTCTTATTTAATCATTGATCAGCCCGTGCGCGCGTCATCAATTGTACGTTAATTATGCTCAATGAATTATCTGAACAACTACTCGACTCACGCGCGATGTCTTCATTTTTTTTCTCGCTTCATGAATATTAGACAGATTCTCTCTTTAAGAGAGAAGTCAGATTAATCAAACCGTGTAAGAATCGATTTGCTTGAAAAAATATCTCTGTGCGCTTATTTCAAAATCACAAACACATACATGATAAATATATAGTTTATAAAACGTTACGTTTAGCTCCATTTGCTGATGTCTCATTCATCGAGTGATCAACTAACACGCACGCAAGTGAATCGCGCGTAAATCGCGCTCGGGAATGAGTCATCTGAACACAATTGCGCATACATGCAGAAACCAGGATGTCTATTATGTTTGAAAAAAACATGGAAAAGCTGAAATTCTCAGGGATTTCTTTCATACCTGAAAAAATCAAGGAATTCTCATCGAATTTTATTGGAAATTTTTTAAGCAATTCTTTCTTTTTGATGATTTTGTTCTTATATTATATAAATAGTTGGCAATCCGATAATTCAAATTATGTATGTTTAATATATATTATAAATATATTTATAAAAATAATATATTATAAATATATTATAAATATATATTATAAATATATTTATAAAAATAATTTATATATTTATATATTAATAAATTATATAATAATTTATATATTTATATATTTATTAATATATAAATATATATTCAATGTCTCAATAAAATATTGAATAATATATATATTAATAATATATATATATTGAATAATATATATATATTTTTTATTGTAATTTTTAGTAATAGAAAAATGAAAATGTATTAGTAAACTTATACAAGAGAAAAATATTCATCTCACTAAAACTATTCAGTTTTTTTCTCAGTACATTTGCAAGTTTAATACTTGAAACTTAAGTGGCTCTGTGTTTTTTCTTCGCACCATAGTGCTCTAATCGTTGGAATACGCATATATTAAAATCTTATTTTAAAAACTTGCACTCTAAAAAAACTTTAAAATATTCTCTTTACCTGAAATTTCAAACAAAAATGTCCGGAAATTCAGGATATTTTCAGCGAATCTTTTTACAAGATTTGAGTAGACACCCTGAACATATATACATACGTGCTCGTCGCACATTAATTACGATCGATCGCAATGTCTTTGCGCACGAAACTTTCCATGAGAGTTGACGCCGGAAAGCTAAACGCACAATGATTCACCCGCAAAGCGCTTTTCCGATAATTACGGTTCTCTCGCTTTTCCACGGCGCATGCCTGGAACACACACGGTCGTTTCGAGTTGTTTAGAAGACATTAAGACTCGTTACGTTATTCGCGGCAAATTGCTTCCACTTATCGGCTAATTACGCGCTCGGTCATAAGTGAGCCACGGTAAGTACACGCTAACGCTGACGGAGCATGCGCCGCTCGATCTTTAATATCGGAGTGCTTAGCTCAGCTCGCGGAAAGTGCATTTTAATTGCAATACCAACGAGACTCGAGCCTGTGCTTGTGTCATTCGTAACGAGATTTATCCGACGCGCGACTTATACACTAATGCTACGCGGAAAATTAGCGGCGGATATTTATCACTGACATTTCGTAATGATTAACGAAAAATTTGATCTTCACACATTTCTTTTTATTCACTATTTTTATCTACAATTTTGCACTGGTCCTTAAAGAAAATTAATTATTTTTATACGAAACGTCTCACGCTTTACATATTAAATTTTATATTTGACAATTATATACGTCTTTTAAAAATAAAATTTTTTAATAACTTTTTATTCACATCGCATGGCCTTTCATTATTCAAATTAAATATTTTTTGATAAAGCCTTTTTATTGACAATTATTTCTTATTTTATAACACGATCCATGACACATAAATTCATAAATTTTTGTTTTTTTAAGATTAATCTTTTTTCTTCAAAAAAATATGATAATATTTAATTAAAAATAATGATCCTTTCAAGAGAGATAAAGTAAAACTGTTCGTTTTTAGACTGTCTGTAATTTAATGTGCGTATAATTGAAGCGAGATGCTGAAGATAAAACTTGGGATTGTGAGTTGAGGATATATGACGCGCAAAGAAGACTTTTCGGGCCAAAAAACGTTTTCGAGATAACTTACGGAAAAGTCGAGAAAAAAGCGCAATTTTTGTTGGTAGCTGGTTTGCCTTTTTGCGCGCATATGTGCGCTCATACGGTCCCCGTGTATACGTTATTTCACCTTTTGCGGGGGCTCGCAGGCAGAATGGATCCTGCCCCCGGGACGTGACTCGTAATTTTAGAGTACTATTATGCAGTGGCTCGCATTTTCTCTTTTTTTTTTCGTTGAGACTATTATCGTGCGTCTCCATCATTCGTGTTTTCCGCGCTGTCGCGTTATTCGTTGCAGTTAGCAGACGGATCGTGAAAAAATATAAACAAGTAAAAAATTGTGCAAATTAAAAACCTGCACATGGCTTCCACATAATTTTATTTCCTTTTTTTATAGTATCAGTAATCATAATTACAAATCGTAATTACAAATTTCATAAAAAATGAACCGTTTCAACAATTCAAATCAAATTCAATACCAATCATGTTTTAATGATATTCTATTAATGTAAAAATATTTAGCCCAATATCTCAAAATTTGATGAAGTTAGAACAACCACATCTTTTTTTTTTTTAGAAAAAGTTAAAATTTTATAAAAAATGAACTCTCATCAATTCTCATTAAAATCAATACCAACCATTCTTTAATGCTAGTCTATTAATGTAAAAATATTTAGCCTAATATCTCAAAATTTGTGGAAGTTACAGCATGCACATACATTTATTGAAAAATTCAAAATTTCATAAAATATAAACCTTTTTACCAATTCTCATCAAATTCAATACCAACGATCCTTTAATGATATTCTATTCATATAAAAAAAATTTAGATAAATATCTCAAAATTTGCGAAAGTTAGAACAACACTTTTTTTTTGAAGAATTTAAAATTTTATAAAAAATAAACCCTTTATCGATCCTGACCAAGTATAATACCAACCAACCTTGAATGATATTTTATTCGTATAAAAAATTTTAGCTCATTATCTTAAAATTTACGGCAGATAATCGAACTACGTCCTTTGGTGCACATACAAACATACATACACACATACTCGACATTTTGTAAAAATATGTTTTTTCGACGTTTTTTAGAGCATTCTAAACACATTGGCATGAAAATTAGAAAAAAAAAATTTTTCACAAAAACAAAGCTTCCTCTATGAGGAAGCAAAAATACAGAAAATTGAAAAAAATAACAGAACATTCGCGCTAACAAAGGTTTGCATTTAATAGTAAGCCTGTAAGTTTGTAATGATAGATTCGTTGGTCGATCTTTTTCATCACATCATAGCCGAACGTATTAAAGCTAACAAGAGGTAGGAAGAAACTCATTTGAGTTTAAAATTACACTGTAAGTATATGGCGGCTGTAAATGTACGCTTATAAGAATCGATGATTTATTTGCCGAGCAACGCAAATCTCGAATATATAATCGCAATCGCTCTAATGCTCTTTAAAAAAAAAAAATGGAGTGTCAAAGAAACTAGGTCGCTCGCGACGGACGACGCGTGGTTCTCTTATTCCACGAGAGATTTTCCTCGGCTCGGAAAGATCCTCGGAACGCAATTTAAACTACACGACCGAGACGAGAAACACGTGGACCTCTCGGCGAAGAGGGATATGCGCGCGAGGTTGAATCCTTCACACGGTTTTGCGCTCGTTATATACCATCAAGTGTATTACATCGTAAATACCGCGCGGCGGTATTTCACTACAGCAAGAGAGAAACGATAACTTCGCGTCCGCGAAGAATGCAAATGCGGGATTATCTGTAACGGGATAACGGCCGCCGAAATGCGCCGCGAATGACTAATGACAGCTCCCCGTAACGTGATAAGCTCGCGCGAGCTGAAATTCTGAAAATTGAAAGAGAAGAATTATTGGCGTTTTACACTCGGCCGACAGGGTCCCGCTTCAAGATTAATGATAATACTACGTACGAGCGATAAATCTGACGCAAAAATCGCGAACGCACATTAGTGTTAACTCGCATACACGAGCAATCAAGGATATTGCAAATATCTCGGTTCAATTTTTTTTTCTTTTTTCAAATGCATTGACGCGCGTGAGGAGGAATTTAAAAATAAATAAATAAATAATCAATGTCGAAATGAGCGTCTGAAACTCTTCAGTATCAAACAAGATGCCTACTCCCTGGAATTTTCAGGCTTTTCTTTTGCACCTGGGAAAATCAGAAAATTCTCATGAAATTTTTTTTTTTGAGACAGAGAATTTTTAGAAAAATTTTTTCTGATAATTTTGTTTTCAATATTATAAACAGTGGGTAATTAAATAGGATGTCTGGAAAACCTGGAATTTTCAGGAATTTTTTTTGCACCTGCAACCTTTTTTCTTTGTGAAAAACATACAATTAAAAAAAAAAAACATTTTAGAAGGTTGCATTAAAATATTCTCTTCACCTAGGATTTCGAACAAAAATGCCTAAAAAAATCAAAGAATTTCAGGAAATTTTTTCACAAAATTTATGTGGACACCCTTATCACACACACACATACACAATACTCTCTTGTCCGACGATGACCGGATGACACTGCGTCGTCACGATGTTTGTGATGACATTTAGCCGACGCGTTACACACATATACGTCGCAATCGTGAGAGCATTCGCTTCTCTCTTTCTCTCTCTTTCTTCCTCTCTTTTTCTTTCTTTCTTTCTCTTTCTCTCTACCTCCGGGAGTCCTCTGTGCTTCTGCGCCGCTACCGGAAGTGCGGGCTTCCCACGCCTCCGGTAAACCGCTTCATAACGGGTCGCCTTGATTTCGCGGATATACTCGTGTCGAACGCGCTCGTTTCGATCGCGTTCTTACGTCACGCGTCGCGATACCATTTCGTGCCGCATGCGGGGCATTTCACGAAATGCCGGCTAGAAAAACGGGGCTAATCGGGTGGCGCGCGATAACAACGGTCAGGTCGCATTCCCCCCTTCCCTCCCCTTCCTTCTTCTTTCAATAACGACACATTTGCATGCGCGTTTTGTCGGCCCTTCTCCAGCCCTTCTCCACCTGGATATATAATCACCTGATTAACTCTTTTATCCCGCGGGATACGCTTAACCGACGCGGTTTAATTAACGCGCGCGTTCTCATTCGAAATGAGGTCGTTTGTTTTTCGATAATTTCGCCGGGGATAGTAATTTGCGACTCTTCGCACTTTTTATCGGGCTAATCGAATTGTACAATATATTTATCCAGTATTTGATACAAAAGAATATTTTATATAAAGGACGAAGAGGGGGGGAGAGAGAGAGAGAGAGAGAGAGAGAGAGAGAGAGAGAGAGAAGAAAAATAGTAAGAGCACAATTAGTAAAACGTAAGAGGGTTTTTAAAGATTAAATTTTGTTCTCTCATCTATTTTTTTAACTATATTTACAAAAATTAGACAATATCAAGTTTAAATCGCGAGTAATGAAGTTTTTTATATTTTATCTTAATATAACGTGTTGAATAATTCAATTAGCCCATTATTCCTTAATTTATAAAAAAAGCGTTTCTGAGAGAACGAAAGTAATAACGTATAAAATTTGTTATTATATGTATTAGGATGTTCCAGATCAGATCAATGAAACTCCAGAGTCTTATAGGAAATTGAAACAAAAAGATTCCGATAAACATAGATCCGAAAACTTCGTTAAAAGATTATAGCTAATAAGTAATTTTCTGTAAGTAATTAGTTATGATGTAAATTTAATAAGAACACATTTTTATGTTTGCATTTGCAATGTTCGCACTACGAATGTAATAGTGTTTACACAAAGACCATCACAAGATGATTTTTTCAAGTTTCTGCTTTTGTTTTAAACTCATTTTCTTTTAAGCGCCTTATCAATTAAATGAAATTGATGTGATGTAGTTTATTATTTAATTACTCATCAAATTTATTTTGTTAGGTTTTTTTTTTAAATGAATGAAGGATTTTAAAATTATTTTTAAAAATCATTAAAAAATGTGATTTTTTGAATTTTTTTTTTTTAAGTTTTTAACGAAGCGTTTCCGGACTTATATATTTGTCGGAACTTTTTTTGTTCCAAATTCAATTTCCTATAAGACCCTAAGGTTTCACTGATCTGGAACACCCTGTATATTAAAATTTATAAATAAAAAGAATTGCAAAAAAAGCCATATTGGTAACTATATAATAATCGTCCTGACTGTCATCTGCGATTTCGGACAAAAAGTGACGCACAAGCTATAGTAAGTAAGATACCAATTGTGAAACATGTGTCTCGTAATCATTGAAGCGAATAATAATTTGAAAATATGTTACCCTTTCCCTCTCTCTCTCTCTCTCTCTCTCTCTCTCTCTCTCTCTCTCTTTCTTTCTCTTTCGGTCTCTCTGTCGCCATTATTATCACAAAGCGACCCAACGGCTTCGGCGCATTAGTGTCGCACGGGCATGTAACCGCAAAAGCAACGAACAGACCCAACCACCATTATAAATGCATTAACCCTCCCCTTAGTTTCTCGCCCTCTTCTTCTTACAGACGTGCCATTTTTTTGCCTCCGACTGTTCCAGCTGGACATTTCTGATATTCGTCTTTGGCGAATCGCGTTTATCGCTCTTCGACTCGCTAATCGTCCTACTTTCCTCGTTGCCGGCCTTTCAGGGATTCGAATGAATAATCGAACGATGGTTGGATTCAATTTTTGAAATATATACTAAGAATCAAAATGAGAAAAGTAAAAAATAATATTAAATATTATAATATTAAAGTTATTTTCTTTTACACTTGGAACACTTTGTACGATGCTTAATAAAAGGCAATACTTGCCACTAATCTGTTTTTTTTGTTTCTTAATTATTAAATATCAAAATGTAATCGTGCATGTATAAAAGAGAAGACACACTGGAAAGTGTTAATAGAAATAATAATAAATTGTTTGAATCATCGCGAGAGTAATTTTCGAGTCGATTGGTGCTTCGACATGTTGCACATCTTTTGAAGGGTGTCATGCAAGTCACCCCAAGACTTCCAAGCAACATGTCACTTTGACGACAACGACCGAGGGAAGGCGTTACTCGGGACGAGGCGATCGATTCTCAAGAGTTTGTCGCCGGAAGGAAGGACGGGAATTTTTTCCATCGCGATCCGAAGAATTGCACCATCATTAGGATAGAAGTGCGATGGAAGCAATTGTTACACTTTCTTTGCCATTCTCTCTCTCTCTCTCTCTCTCTCTCTCTCTCTCTCTCTCTCTCTCTCTTCTCTCTTTTCCAACCCTCTCCTCATCCTCTTTTCATTTTAATCGAGCGAGATCAAGCAGCATCCTCGAGCACCTCAGGAGCGATAAATCAATGACTCTTCTTCACTCTTCTCCTTTCTTCCCCGTCTGTTCCCTGAGAGTTCCCCCGGTTACTTCCGGCCCCCTAGAAAGGCAGATAACCATAAAAAGCCAACGGGCAATTAAGGGTGTTTTAGAGTGGCTGCACTCGAAAATCACCGGACAACCCCCAGCCAAAAGTGGGGGAATTAAAAAACATTACTCATCATATAATCGCACGAGCGGCTCACGGTGCTGTCTGTATTGTTGCACACATTCTCTCTCTCTCTCTCTCTTTTTCTCTCTGAATCTTGCGCTTGGACACGCTCGTCCTTCTTACACCTCCGACGTGCCGGCAGAAAAATGAGAAATGATCGTGGCTCGATTCAGAGAGGTGCCTGTTTAAAATTCATGAACGATTTTACTGCAACCTCCCCTATCGCAACCCGTCACAAAAGGGCGAACAGAACTATATCGAGGGAGAGAAGAAAGAGAGAAAGAGAGAGAGAGAGAGAGAGAGAGAGAGAGAGAGAGAGAGATCGGGTGGCCCACATTCGCAACTATACATCAGTACGGAATCGCGAGAGAAAGAGGGGGTACAGAGGGACAGGGGGTAGACTCGCGACCCCACGAAATATATTAATTGTCGAATTTTCCGTGCGAGTTGCATATCCGTTAGAACCGCTTTGTCCTTTGCCAGGCGCGGATCTCTTGATTATTAATTACTATGACCACCAAGTGCTACCCCGCTCTCCATTCCCCCTACTCCCCCCCCCGCCCCTCCTCCCTCGTTGTGGTTATTACCCTGCAACATTCGCGACCGCGTTTCGAAGGTACGATCTTTTTCATTTTTCATTGCGGTCGCAATTTTAACAAAAAAATGTGCGAACAAAATGTATACGCCGGCGGCGCCCATTAATTATCGCCCGAATTTCGTTAGCGCGAATCGTCGAATTTTTATCGAGGCATGGCTGGGAGACAGTTTGATTTATTATCACAAATAAAAGCGAGAATCTATCTCATCGTGGGCGATAAAGTCGACGAAGACTGTGACATTCGATTCAGAAATATTTTAATGCAGATAAAATTTCAATAATTATCGCAATTAATTATCTGTACAAAAAAAAATGCAAATCATTTTAATAAAATTTCTCAGGAATTATCACAACACCATGCCTATTTTCTCTTCAAACAAATCGGTGATTTTCATCTCGATTTTTTGCATCTTCAAGCCAAATTGAGGATTTAGGTACAGTCTCGATTCATTCATCAAGAGCCACGTTGTCGCGATAACGCATGTGTATCATAATTACGGCTGAATTAGTCGAGCTAAGGGAAACGACAAGGGGAACGTACACTTTTTTTTTTTACAGTGACGCTAGAGCGAGAAGAGGGTGGGAGTGAAGGGATGGCAAAAACTACACTTGCACTTATCGAGCAAGAATATCGGATGTAATTCACGCCTCACTGCCACGGAAGGGTTGTAATTTTCTTGATATTATTCATGAACGTTATGGCAGGTTGGCTCATGTAATATAATAGCCCTTCACAGCCGTTTTCTCTTTGCGTACATTTTTCTCTGTCTTATCCACCGTATTTCGTATTAAGCCGCTCGATGCGGCATTTTAATATATTTCTCTCTTATAAAGGGCGAGTTTTGTTCCCCTAATCGCGTGAGCACGTGCTCTCGTATCGTGTTTATCGAAAAAACTTTATAACGATTTTGATTTTATACGAAGGTTACACAAGAGTTTGATAATATACATTCATGTAATCTGGAACTTTGATATTTTTTTCTTCCAATTTATACGTTTCTCTTCCTCGCCTCTTGTTGATAAATTTTTAACATCGAAAAGAAATACGTTTTATTTTTTAGTTTTTAAATTTTATTATGACAATTAAGAGTTCATTATAAAAACACATCATAAAAACACATTATTATTCTCAAATATTTTTAATAAACTCTCGCATCTCCATTTTTAAAAACGTAGTTTTTTTATCACTAATTGGGAATATGAATAAAGTGTAATCTCTCCAAATATGGTTTTTTTTTTCGCAATTATAATATTTTCAGCAATTCTCGTTTATTTTAATTTTATCAAAATTTTTCAAAAGTTTTTTTTAATTCAATGTTTTATAAAAATTAATACTTATAAAATATTCACACAATCACTAATTTCACAATCGCTTTATATAAATGCATTATTTCTATATATCCACTTGATATCTTTTTCTTTCCATTTCATATTTTTTACCGCGCACACACATTTCTCTTAATACTCAACTGCCTGCGTTTCATGCACGCCATTCAAAGATTCCGTTAGGCACAATCTTTTTTCACTGCACACAGTGTTAGGCGATCGATTGTAACTCGCGCCTCGCGATTTTGTGGAAAGTATCGTGATTTTCGCGGTATAATTCGCAGCATTACGAGCAGTAATGGTTTAGTTAATGCCGCGGCCTTCGGGAATTTTGCCCCGTGTCTCCCTTCGTGTTCCATCGCGTTTCGTATCAACCCCCGGCCTGTTGATATATCTCTGTCTCGTGCGCGTCTAAGGGCGCTTTTACAGGTTTGCAGGTGCGGCACAAATATATATATATATATATATATATATATATATATATATGTATGTATGTATTATTATGTATATCTACGTATGTATGTATTAATGTGTCGGTGTGTGCGTGCGTGCCATGATACGCGATGATTAGGCACTGAAACTCCACGGGCTATTTGTTAGTATAATAAGCTCCCGGTAGTGTGGCCAACGTAACCACTTGGCGGCACGCCACCCCGTTTTAGCGTAATTGTCCCAGATCGAGATTTACATACGTGGGAGGTGGAGGACGCGAAGGGGGCGGCGGGTAGTAGGGACGGCTGGGGGTCCCAGGGAGAAATTACAGAAAGCCCGTGATTGCTTTAGGTAGTGGCCTCGAACGAAAGCCCAATCGAGCCTTATGCGCGGCCATACAAACTCGCGCGCCGTACGAACGAATACTTGGAACGGATCTTATCGTTGACCGTTAGAATCTGGAAAAGTACCGTGGAACTACGCTATGCTCGCACGTGTTTCCGGCGATCAAGCCTCTTAACCTCCCCCTATCGTAATATCGAGACTCGCACGAGCCTGATGCCGGGTTTGACATTGGTTAGGTATTACTGTACCTTAGATATATTTTGCCGATATTACACGTTATGAGAATAACGATCTCTTGAGCCGATGTGTAAATATTTTGAATAAACAAACTGCAACCGGTCGTTATCGAGAGATGTGTAGTTCCGATTAATATGAAATATTATAATAAATAAATTTATCAAACAATTTACTTTTTTAAGGTATCACATATTTTTATGACACACACACATATATGAAAATGGTCGAATTTGCTTGTATTTAATGTGGAAATTATAGCGTTTCTATTTTAATAAATTCTCCCGATATGAACCTTACTCAGGAATTTTAAATCCCATGCGAACAAATCGTAAAAGCTCTCGCGTCAATTGTTGTTATTCACCCGTCCGCTTTCTTTATACTTTCAGAACAAAGTGGAAACGACAAACGATCGTGGGCTTCGAGATCATGGCTGAGAACAATTTCGCCGTCGCCGCCTTTCAGCAGTTGTACGGCAGCGGCGCCGCAACTATTCCCGCGCATCCCGCGGCAGGACGTTACTGGCAATATGCCCCTAGCGCTCACACATTGCCCGCGAACGGATTCTTCTATCAGCAAGCGTCGGCCGCAGCGACTCTGCAGAAACCGCTCCCTTATCGCCTGTATCCGCCCACGATGATCCTAGCCGGGCCGAGCAATCCTCTTGGCTCGTTGACGGCGAGCTCCAGCTTGTCGTCCCTCAGCAATTATTATAGGGACAGCCCGGAGATAATCGACGGGCGGGAGTCGACGCGAAAAAGGGATAGGAGCAAAAGTCCGGAATCGAGGGACCGATCGCCGCCTAGGAAGCAGGCAAGACTGTATCCGCTGTCGATGATGCAGGCAGGCCCCAGCAATCCTCTCGGCACCCTGACGGCGACGTCAAATCTCTCCAACATGAACAACTATTACAGGGGCAGCCCGGAAGAGCTGGTGGAGGGCAGAGAGAACGTGGACAGGTCGAGGAAGCAAGAGAGGAGCAAGAGCCCGGACTCTAGGGACAGATCACCCCTAAGAAAGGACACCAGAGCTTATCCCCCCGCTATGATTCAAGCGGGTCCCAGCAACCCGCTCGGCTCCCTCGCGGCCAGCTCAAATTTATCGAATTTGAACAACTATTACCGAGATAGTCCGGAGATAGTGGACGGGCGGGAAGGTATGAACCGGACGCAACAGCGGGACAGAAGCCAGAGTCAGGACAGATCGCCTGTCCAGAGAGAGGACAGTCCTCGGAGTGTGAGGGCCGACAGCGATGACGAGAGCATACACGATATCTAGGACATGGAGAACCCTAATATCGCCGATGGCACATCTGGAATACTGCATGACGGCGACGGGAATGAGGACGAATGTATCTTGCGGAAAAATTAAGAAATGAAGCTATACAATTTCCTTGCAAAGGACTCCAAAAGGATACTTTTGGAGAACTGATTGAGAGGAGTCGAAGAGAATATTAGAGGGAAGTATGATCGAAAATCAAGTGATTCGAGCAGCTAATGAGATCTAAAGCAGAATTTAAAAGAAATAATTGATGCCGTGATGACAACTCATCACGAGAAGTTGACACAAATAATTAAAGTTAAGCCATCAATTCCGTTAAGCCAGTTAAGTTTCGTTCAATCATCAATCCCGAACGAGATAACGAAATCGCTCAAACTTCAGCAGCTAACAGTTTGTAAATAGATGTCGACGTGGCAGATGTATAATCAAAACGATTTTTTGATCCTGGAAAATCGATTGATAACGGAACAGTTGAAGGCTCGAGCGGTGTATATATATATATATATATATATATATATATATATATATATATATACACCCTTGAGCATGTCTGTACCTAACCGTCGAAATCGTGCAGCTGTGACAAATTATAATC
>JBCEZX010000019.1:1690228-1714106 GCA_039654345.1 Cataglyphis cursor
TTAATTTAAGGCTTAGTATAAAAATATATGAAAAAATTTGATACTTGCAAAAAATGATGACTCCTCTGTCGACATTTTTACTGAGGAAAAATCATCTTAAAATGATCTCAAATATTTATCTTTAAGCTATGATCCGGTTTTTATAGTACACCCTATATATATTATCTACTATATATTCATCTACTGTGATTATAAGAAATATTTCTGATGCAATCTTTCTTATATTACTGTAACATCCTCTCTTCGCGTCGAACATGAAATTTAGCGCAGCTGATGATGATTGCAAATTAATTCAAGAATATTGATCGCCCGATAACTATCGTTAATTTATCGCTAATTGACGGGATTATTTGCATTCTTAACGCATATACTCTTTCCTTCTCTGGCTGAGAAATCGTGGAACCGTGAATTGATTGCGCTTATCGGCGGAAATACACTTGCTTGTTGATAAGGTGCTATAGCCAGCAGCTGCATCAGTCGCACTTGTTAATTTTACACGTCGACGGTATTGATCGTATCGGTTTTAGATGATTGCGATAAGAAAAGCTTTTATTTAAGGAAAAGCAAGAGTAATTTTAGAATTTTTAAATGCATTAATTTTTTTATCAATAAAAATAATAATTTATATGTTATATACAAGGTGTTAAAGAAAAGGGTTCAGGATTTTAAGGGCAGATAGTACTCACGAAATGAAGGAAAAGTTTTTATAAACTAATAATCTTACCATTTCTTCATCCAAAAGAAGAATTTATTTTCCCAAAAAGAGAAAAAAGAAGAATCAATAATATTTTATAACAAAGTTTTTTTTTATCACGAGAGATTATTAGGGATAAAGCATGGATGAAAAGGACGTTTCGAAAAAAGCTCGGAAAATCGATACGCCCAAAAGCTTGGGTCCGTGTCGTTGAAAGAAACAAGTCGATCGCGGCAGATATCAAGAAGAGGCCAGGCATCCCCTATACCGAAATATCCTGGCCGCGCCAAAAGGGAAGACGGCATCAGGATAATTAAGGCGCTACATAGTAAACGCCGATCTCTGCGTGCGTATGCGTGGCACATTGTGCGCGTATCGGGTCGAGTACATAACTCTGTGACACATATTGATGATGGTAGCACTGCCGTCTTTTAACTGATATTCTCGCCTCGTCTCTTTGTTTCCTACCGACGTGCACGGTTGCGAATAAGAATTTTTCCGTGCGCAAAACTCGACGAGATCGCAATTGATGCCTATGTAAGAATCAGGAAATTTTATACAATGTTGGAAAATTTATGTTTTCTTGTTAAAGAATATGCCGGTTAAAATTTTTGTATTTAATATTTAACACATTCATGTGTTAAATTAAAATGTTATTCATTAAAATAACTAGAAAAAAATGTAAAAATAACACAATATGTATATATTTTGAGGTTAGGTTAGGTTAGGTTAGGTTTCGTATTATTAGTGACAGGATTTATCTGTTAAAATTAACAGAAAAAAAATGTTGATTTTATTTTACAACAGGAGTGAGAGTGACTACAGATTGTCAATAATACTTTTCCAAATTTTATTAAATTTTCAAATTTTCTAAATTTTATTAAAAATATTAAGATTATTAATTTTTTACAAAATTTTGAGTTACTTTAAAGTTTTCATTCATTCTGTGTTGAAATATTAACATAGTATCTTTTAGTGTTACTATTTAATATATCCATCTGATGTTAAATTAACACATTTTGTGGACCGTTCGGGACGTGCAATATATGTTAAATTTAAGTCAAATTTTGCAACAGTGCATGTAAAAATCAAGAAATTTTGTAGTATAATTTGAAAAAAAAAATATGATTATTTATTATTAAAGATATTTCAATTTTTTATTTACCTTTTTTAAAGAATGATTAAACAAAACGTATAAAAATTGGATTAGAAATAATCCTTACAACTTCCGGCTAGTTATTGGTATTTGGCTTTGGTATTAAACATTCTATATGATAGAAGATAAATGCACGCCGCTAAGAACTGCTAAAACGGCGAGAATCATTAAAACTGGTGTTACAAGGAATTCTCATTAAGGTGATGTTTCGATATAACTATAATATCACGTGTCCGTTACATAATGCAGAAATGAAGAGAAAGAAGCTCGTGCACATAAGTCGGCGACACATATTGATGATGGTAGCACTGGCGTCTTTTAACTACCGCTCGTTCCCCTACTCGTTCCCTCTCACGCACAGAGCGACTGCATCGCTAACATATAAGAGAGATCGACGAAGACCGGATGACGCGCGGATGAAACTGAAGGTGGGGTACATTAGGAGGCTAATTTGGCAGCGTGCCGGTTGTTAATTTTAATTGCAAAAATAATACGGCAAAAAACTTTTGTGCCCCGAACGGACTTTGCGCTCGGGTTGTTACAAACGAGCTTGGATGGAACCTTGGATGGAATTTCTTTTTGGAATATCATGCGTACGATATCGTATGCCCGCACGACCAAGAAAAATATGAAGACTTGAAAATATCTCGCAGATATCAAAAACGTTGATTTTTTTTTGTCAGGATGAAAAAAAATATATTTATGCAATTTTTAATGACAATCTATTGATTCTTTGCTTTTAGAAATAAAAAAATGAATAATTATATTTTCTATAATTATAATATGTTTATATTTTTTATATAAGCTTGAGTCATCTTTAATCTTAAAATGATTTTATGTCATCTACAATCAAGTTCATATCGATAGCGATTATTAATACATAAGAGTACAATATTTTATTTAATAAAGTAATTAAAAATTAATTAAATTATTAAGAGAGAGAAAGAGAGAGAGAGAAACAAGAGAAACAAGTAAAAAATTGAGAAGCCATGTGCAAATTTAAAACTTGCACATGGCTTCTTCATAATTTTATTTCCTTTTCTTATAATATCAGTAATTGTAATTACAAATTCATATAAAACAATTTAATCTAATATTTAAAAAAATTGCAGAATTTAGGTCGTAAACAAACATTTATTGAAAAATTCAAAATTTTATAAAAAATGAACCGTTTCAACAATTCAAATCAAATTCAATACTAACCATGCTTTAATGATACTCTATTAATGTAAAATATTTAGCCCAATATCTCAAAATTTGATAAAGTTAAAGCAACTATATCTTTTTTTTTAGAAAACGTCAAAATTTTATAAAAAATGGACTCTTTCATCAATTCTCATTAAAATCAATACCAATCATTCTTTACCAATCATTCTTTAATGCTAGACTATTAATGTAAAAATATTTAGCCTGATATCTCAAAATTTATGAAAGTTACAGCATGCACATACATTTATTAAAAAATTCAAAATTTCATAAAAAATAAATTCTTTTACCAAATTTCATCAAACTCAATAGCAACCATCCTTTAATGATATTCTATTCATATTAAAAAATTTAGACAAATATCTCAAAATTTACGGAAGTTAGAACACCTTTTTTGAAGAATTTAATAAAAAATAAAATTAAAATTTTATAAAAAATAAACTCTTTTATCGATCCTAGCCAAATACCAACCAATCTTGAATGATACTTTATTCATATAAAAAAATTTAGCTTCCTCTGTGAGGGAACAAAAAGAGAGAGAAAGATAAAATTATGTATAAAGAATCAAGATAAAATCTTTATTTTTTTAGTAGAAATAATGATATCTTTATTTATATTATTTTATATATTTTTAATAGCCATTAAGTCAAGATAAATTCATAATGTATAAGACAAGATTATTAGAAATGATTTAAATTTAAGGAAGTTTTCAATTATATTGCATTTCTTTCGGTATTTTACTTTTCCAAATTTTTACATTATAATAATTCGCAATAATAGATATTTATTTTACACTTGAAAGATTATTTTTATCACACACACAAAAACACTTCATTTTTTTTTATTATAATATACAATCATCTCTAATAATCTTGTCTTATACCTTATCAAATTTATTTCGACGATTATCTCGGCTATTGAAAATATATAAAATGATATAAATAAAAATATCATTATGACTCATCTTTCAAAATTATCAGAATCAAATTTTAGCTACTTCAATGTGATGAAAAATAAAGACAGATTGGATACTATACTTCATTCTATATTATTCGCTGCTTTCTTTCCCCCCATATATAATACATCATTCATTGTAAAAGGATGTGTGACTTATACATGTGTCGGTTCTTTAATATTATACGATAATTATGACACGTAATTCGCAAGACACTCGGCGCGGCGCGAAATCATCTTTCCATACCGACGCCCATATCCTCGCGTAATGCAAAAGTCTGATCCTCGTCGTCGATCTTTTCCCTCAGCCGACGCGAGGACGTCACGAGGAGGAGGCTGCGGCAGCCTGCGACGGAATAATTTGTCAAACTTGTCAAGGAGACAGGCACGGCGCGACCGTGGCTCGGCCTAATGAAGCGTCACGAAATTCCTCCGCGAAACACGTTGACGATTTATCCGGCCCATTGCACCCCGACTAGCTCTCACCATGAGAACGGTCTTATTTCACGGAACGTTACGGCGGGCCCTCGCTCGCCGCGCGCGTTTTACGAGCGCGGAACGTTCGCGGCAAAAACGTTCGCGAACGAGGAAATCGCGGGAACGCAATCCGCGCGCAATCCAAGGCGAATCGTAAAACGTGTGCCAATCCGGCTGATGTGCGGCTCTATGTGTCGTGCCGATCGCGGATCGTGACGACTCTATCTATCTCCGGCAGCGTAAACGCCGTGGGACATCGTCCCGCATCTAAATGACCGCGACGTGCGCGATGATTACATGTGCGACAAAGTAAAAGAGTATAAAATCCTCGGCCGTCCCATATATGGGAGTCCCATATATGGGACACCTATCTTTTTGTATATACAGTTGAAAAATTGGTGTTCTTGTTAAAAAAATATATCGTTAAAATTTCTGTGTTAAATATTTAACACATTTGTGTGTTAATTTAACATATTGCTGTTGTATTAATTAAACTCAAGTGTTATTTTATTAAAACAACTGAAAAAAAAGTGTAAAAATAACACAATGTGCACCTATTTTTAATTTTACATAATAGATATGTATATAATCTGTATTATTATTGATAGGATTTATTTATTAAAATTTACCGAAAAGAAATGTTGATTTTATTCTACAATAGGAGTGAGACTGATTACAGATCGTCAATAACAAGTTAATTTTATCATTAAAAATATGTTAATTTTATACAAAATTTATTTTAAATTACTTTGAGGTTTGCATTTATTTTGTGTTAAAGTATTAACATAGTATTGTATTATCATTTAACATATCCATATTATGTTAAATTCACACAAAAATTTGTATGGACTGTTTGAGACATACGATATCCGTTAAATTTAACAATTTTTTTAAAGAATTTTTGAAGAATTTTTCAACTATATAGTTTTTCTAGTTTTTCACGCAGTTTTCAAGTTTTTATAATCGTTTTGCGTAACATATTTGATACTCATATTTCTGATTCATATATACATATATACATAAATGTATTATTAAATTAAAAATCAGAAAGAGGCAATATGAACCAGCACAGTATATAGAGCGCAAATAAATTTATTATAAATCAACAATAAAATATTTCAAGAGCGTACGTTTCGGTGCTTTTTTAAGCTCGACTTTTATCAGCGCAAAATAAAAATAAAAATGAAATTAAATCGTTATTAATATCCGGAAATGAGTACAAATAAAGTCGGTATCGAGAAGTCATTACAGTAAAAATAAAAAAAAATATATTATTTGTTTGCATTAACAATAAATTATCAACAAAAAATCGAGATACGCACGCAAACGTGTGTTTATAAAAATTTTTTTATCAGAAAATTTTTAATACCATTTGTTTACAAAATTTACATTTGGTTAATGAATAGAATTTTCCTTAAAAATATTTAATTTTAACGTAATATACCAAATTTAAAAAACTTTCTTTTTATAGCGAAATTCGCTATAAAATTCCGATATAAAACGTTAAGCTTTTTCGATATTTTAAAAGTTTTCCGTCATTTCTTTTTTCATATAATGTTTTGCGATTTTAATCTATAAAATTATCTATATAAAATTATCTATATTTCGATAAATTAAACACATTCATTTCTTTCTGCTATATTTGTTTCTTAATTTTTAAAGATAATTCTACGATAATTTTTCATCAAGTTTTAAGTATATTTTCAACAATTGAAGACTTCAGCAAAATACGTTTTATCATTTTTTTTTTTAATATTTGTCTTCTTTTTCATGAGTATAATGACATATTGTCATGCGCGCTTTTAGTGTTTGTGAATGAATAAAGAAAAGACTATCTATACATTTATTAAAGTATTACAGATACGAGATTTAATGAAGCGAACAACCGGAACTCTTCAACCTTTCCAGTAAGTAGTTTTCATGCCTCAGGGTGGCTCACGAGGACACCCGGCTTCGTCGATTTGTGCCGAAGAATGGCGTTAATAAAAAAGTATGTGTGGCGCGAGGTGGAGTAGCTGGGCTGGTTAAGTGAAATTAATTGGCGCCGATAAGTTAGCATGTAGATAGCCGGACGGGGCCCAATCGGATGACTGCTCGCGTATGTATGTACGTGAGTGCTCTCGGAGAGAGTCGCTGCTCGTCGTCGCCTTGTGTATCGGTGTCGCACCAATTGACGTAGGCGCGTGTGCATGTCGTTGTATGCATATCTCCTCGTGCACGGTCGCCTGCATGAAAGGCCGGGACTGCACATCGCCTTTATGATGCAAAGAAGGCCTGCATTAGCCGGCAACAATGCATCGACCGCGGCCTCCAACCTCCCCCTCCCCCTATCCCTCGACCGCTGTGCCCCTTTTCCTTTCCTTTTCCTCCCCCTAACTCTCCATCCCCTCCCTTTGTCGCCGTCGTGTTTCCGTCCCTTCTCACCCCTTCCCAGTCCGCGCGCGGTTCCTCTTCTCTCCTCCAGTAACAGGCTTGTTAAGGTAATAACTCTAATTATACACCGTCCCGATACACCTTCTCACCTTTTTCAATGAGCCGGGCGAGAGCGCGTTACGTCTCGTTCCCTTCCGCCGTGCATTTTCTTCTTCGTTCTACACGCGTTGTTCATCCGATGTCTTAGCCTTTTGTCCTTTTCTAACGCGCGTATCTTTCTTTTTCTTCGTCGGTTCCGGTTAAGTTACATCCGGTGCAAAATGGGGTTGAATCTGATGTGCGGCTATGTGCATAATTTATACCATCACGAAGGGAAAAAAGAATATTAGTCTCGACGAATTTGCGATGACTTGGGTCGTCTCTCGATTAGCGAAGAGTAAAAGAATAAGCGGAACAATTTATTTTAAATTTGCTAAAGTGCAATTCTGTACAAATGCAGTACAATTACAAACTTCTATATATTATATCTAAATTTGCTAATAGCGATATAATAAGTGAAGCCAGAACAGCCATACCATTTACAATTGGGCAGAATATATATGTATAAGTTAGATTAATACACACTTACATTCTTCCATATATACTTCCAATTGTAAATGATAGTCCTTATTTTACATGTCACTATATGAGACAAAGCCATAGCAATCTAGGTATAATACATGTATGGAAATTTGTGTGCAGAACAGCAAATGCAAATCTGTTAATAATAGTAAATATGTAGTTGATACATATTTTGCAGATATTGTAATGAAATTCCTATTTCTATCCTATTCATCAATGTTGGAAAACTATACACGTAGATAAATTCTGATCAGTGCATTATATTTTGTACGTTCTCGATATATCTTGAAAAATGATAGGATTGGACAATACCGTGTTGAAGCAAAAGATGTCATTAGATACAAAATAACTTAGCACAGAATAGCGAAAACTGTCTCTTCCTGTTTGTCCACCGTGATAGGGTTAATACTAATCAATCGAGGAATCCTTTTTCCTGAGACTGATTCGATAACCCGCATGCACACACAACCGCAATATTGGAAACTCGCCGAGCGGCAGAAGCTTATCAGCGAAGATTGCCCTGTAAACTCGAGGTGCGCTCCATCTTTCGCAGCCCGGGCACGCAGCAGATAGTAAAGGGAGGCAAGCGTCGTCGGTTCCTCTCACGACGGTAGAGAGAAAAGGAAACGTGCCTCTGTAGATGCCCGAACAATCCGCCTTTAAATCCAATTAACTTGAGTCTCGAGTCGACCGGCGGTCGTAACAATAACACTTTGCCCTTTACAATGCGGTGGCGCGGTTGCTTAATACCGCGTTCGCCACGCCCCCGCGCTCAGGTTCCCCCCTCCCCATCTCTCCAACGTCGCTGTCCCCCACCGCCGGACAGTCACCCCTTCGGGCTGTCCGCATGTGCCCTTTTGTTTCGCGGTTCATTTGTCTTTCTTCCCATCTCTCCCTAGGCCGCCCTCTCGTCCCTTTTTCGCTCATCTCATCTCCCTTTCTCCTTTCGCCGATCCCGTGTCGGTTCATCTTCCTTTCCTTCCGTCTCTCTCGATCTATCGCGACGGCGGTTTCTATCCCTCTCGCTTCCTCTGTTCGGCCCACCACCGAACTCGATGGGGTCCTGCGACCGCATCATGGAGAATTGAGAGTCGTCAGCCTCCGAACGGATCAGAGAGCGGTGAAAAAAAACCGCAATGAGAGCACAACCCTAAAGACATCATTCATACTATACTGCGCATTATTGTCGATGAGGACATCACCCGCTGAGACAGGATAGATGGTCATAAGCGGCTTCTTCCGAGGACTAATGTAATTCTATTGAATGTAAAGTGACCACAAAGGAGAAAACTTAACAAAACTGAAGAATAATGATTGTGTACAAACGATGGTTTTGAATATTAGTTTTTAAATGTTGTCGGTCTGTTCAAAGAAATTCAATTATGTGCTTTGCTTTCTCTTTCTCTTTTTCTTCCTCTTGTTATCTCTCTCAAGTAAATCTGGTGTCACTTTACACATTGTCTTGAGGAAAGAGTAAATGACAAAGAATGTTTTTTAACAATCGATTGAAGATGTGTAAGAAAGCAACATAATAACTGTTTTTTTTTTCACAGAAAAAAAAGCTTGTCATATTTTTCTTATCTTTTCTTTATAAGCTTCTTCTATTTATGTGCTACTGCTTCACCAAATTTGATTGCTTGACAAAATCTTACAAAGAGTCATAAATCATGTCAAATTTATTTTCCAACTAAAAAAAAAATGTGCATCTTATACCATATTGTACAAAGCTGAAGGCAGGTCAAGATCATTGCTAGAAAGGATTATTTCGTTGGATCACCTTGTGTATTCTCCATATGTAACTTTTGAATTCCTATTTAAAGAAACTCTAAACAGAAATTTTTCTAGCAAAAATTTCTATTTCAAATCTCTAATATATGTTAAAGCTGCTGAAGACCTTTTTACGCTTTTAATACAGGACTGAGCTGAACGATCTTTCCATAGCTACGCTATAAGATTATGAAACGATTCACCTAATCTAACCTAACTTTTGTATATAAATATGTGTACATTATCAATGAATTTAAAGCCAACTTATACTTGATTCTTCTTGAGCTTGCCGTACACTGTCGTTCGGCATATGTTTCCTTTCTTATTACTTTTTCCGACACATTTACAATCATTGGATTTGGTTAGACTTTACTAATGGTAAAGTCCATCTTTTTAGATCATTTTATTTCATGTAGATATTATCTTAAATTAATCAAGTCATTTTATTTTTTCTGCATACTGTACAATTACATTGTTTTTTTATGCATTTAAATTTTGATTTTTTTTTATTTATGTGCACTAGTGATTAATAATAATTTATGTAAATTATAATATAATTCTTTCCTTGTAAATTTCTTTTTTTATTGCGTTTAAGGAAATTTTATTTCAAAGCTCTAAATAAATAATGGTTTCTTTTTCTCTTTTCCTTTCTCTTTTTCTTTTTTGTAAAAACTTTTTTTTTAAATTTTGATGCCAATGTATTTAGAATGTTCTAAAACGTCGAAAAAACATATTTTTACAAAATGTCGAGTATGTGTGTATGTATGTTTGTATGTGCAGGACGTAGTTCTATTATCTACCGTAAATTTTCAGATAATGAGCTAAAATTTTTTATATGAATAAAATATCATTCAAGGTTGGTTGGTATTGTACTTGGTTAGGATCGATAAAGGGGTTTATTTTTTATAAAATTTTAAATTCTTCAAAAAAAAGTGTTCTAACTTTCGCAAATTTTAAGATATTTGTCTAAATTTTTTTATATAAATAGAATATCATTAAAGGATCGTTGATATTGAATTTGATGAGAATTGGTAAAAGGGTTTATTTTTTATGAAATTTTTAATTTTTTAATAAATATATGTGCATGCTGTAACTTCCACATATTTTAAGATATCAGGCTAAATATTTTTACATTAATAGACTAGCATTAAAGAATGGTTGGTATTGATTTTAATGATAATTGATGAAAGAGTTTATTTTTTATAAAGTTTTAACTTTTTCTAAAAAAAAAGATGTGGTTGTTCTAACTTCATCAAATTTTGAGATATTAGGCTAAATATTTTTACATTAATAGAGTATCATTAAAGCATGGTACTGAATATTGATTAGAATTGTTGAAACAGTTCATTTTTTAGGAAATTTTGAATTTTTTTAATATATGTTTGTTCACATTTGTCCTAATTTCTGCTTTATAATCCAAAACATAAAAGAGAATAAATTCTTTTTTTTTTAAACGACAGACTGCATCTTGTTGGAAAACTATTTTAGAGTCTCGGAAACTGATCATCATTGGAAATCATTCCAATTTGTAATTACGATTACTGATATTATAAAAAAAAGGAAATAAAATTATGAAGAAGCCATGTGCAAGTTTTTAATTTGCAATATTTTACTTGTTTGTATTTATTATATGTTTGTACAAATTTATTTATTATATGTACAATATATTTATTATATGTACAAATTTATTTATTTTATTTATTATATGTTTGTACAAATAATGATGTAATCAAAACACGCTCCTTTACAAATTATTTAATATCTTCTACTTTACAAGTTATTTAATATCCATTAATAGTAAGATATTTACTTGACTTTTCCTTGACTTATTCAACTTAATTATTTGATTACAGTCTATTCAAACCAGGAAATTACAGAGAATTCCTAATTAACGCGTTTTTAATGTTATTATAGAGAAGTTATTATAGAGAAGCTTTAATTAATTACCGCGCTATCTAATGTAAAGAATTATACAGAGTCAATTATGACAGAAGTTTTCTCTGAGATTAACAAAAAAGAAAGACAAGCAGTGAAACAATATTTTGCAACAATAATAACAGAGCAATTTTAGTAATAATTTAATAACAATAACAATAAAAGTCTCGATTCACTTTAATGACAAATTATACGAATATTTCTGCCGCAATCGATCGTTAGGTATCACGCTCATTGTGGGCGATCATTTCGCGAATAGCCGGCAAGAGCAACAACCATCATCCCACCATATCGTAACAATGCGATCGTTCGCTCGGTTCCATTATAAGAGGATAATTGACAAAAGTCTAATATTTCACCATAATAACCGGCACGAACTCGCGCGGGCATTTAATTCCCACAGCGATTCACCTCCCGCCGCAACAATTTGTAAGCGATCTTTTGTCTCTCGAACTGATAATAAGAACTCGTTATAATAAGAGCCACATATACACACAAACACAAACACACACAGAGGATCTGGATATGTGATTGGTCACGATCTATGGTCGATTCGCCGGCGACATCGTCGTTCGACAATCGAGAAGGAGC
Source organism: Cataglyphis cursor (assembly GCA_039654345.1). Classification (NCBI taxonomy): domain Eukaryota; kingdom Metazoa; phylum Arthropoda; class Insecta; order Hymenoptera; family Formicidae; genus Cataglyphis; species Cataglyphis cursor. Next base: position 1,702,003 of record JBCEZX010000019.1, read on the forward strand.
TTTTTTCGCGAGTCCAAGTCCGATCGCCCGAGATTGTCCGCCCTCCCCCCCCTCTCCCCCCTTTCTCCCCTTTATCCTGGATAATAACGGAACGATCTCGAGCATTTAATTTCCAGGTCTCTGCCGGGGCATCCTCGATGCCGACTGCGAGGGAGGACTCACCTCGTCCTTCCCGGACGGGGGCGAGTCCCGTTCAAATGACAGTAATATCGTTGCCTTGCGGTTTTGTGCAGTCCACGGTCTGATTATAGTCCACTTCCGCCGGCGTAAACAACGGTCTCGGGCAAACCTCTCTTAATGGCCACCACCCCTCTGCGAACGACTGTGGGGGCAGCTGTGGGGTGCATCGTCTCCGCATTGCCGAGTCCACCCGTTCTTCCCTCTCCTGTCCCTCCTCCTCCCCCTCCCCTCCACACCTTTTTTTTCGTCACCTCGCTAATTTCGCCAGGATAGAGCTATAGCGAATAAAAGCGAAATTCTTTCTATTTATCTCCGATACGATATCTCCGGACTTTATTAGCATTATCGCGAGTCTCTCGTGAAGTTTCCTTTATAATACTAGTCATTTACAAGAAAGAAAATTATCGATTAAAGCAAATCCGTGAAATTGCTTTAAATTGCTTAAAAACGTTATTGCGTGTTTCCTACATCCTTTTGTAATTGATAAATTATGTCTTTGCGAAATGTTACAGACGAGTCGACAGATTGCGGCTCACCGAGCTCGCAGCTTTGACACACATATATGTATAAACCGCGGGCGCAGCTGCCGGCTGCGCTGAAATTCTAAGGGCCAATTACCGTATTCCGACGTGGAAGGTGAGGAGATAGTTGAGCGGGTCACGGGCGCGCATCCCGCGCGTGCAACGAGCTTTAAGGTACGGGACCGGGTAATGAATTGTGTTTCATTTCAGTTGCTCCGAAACGTGTAATTTCGCCTTCTCCGAGTGCGCTTAATTAGGCGGGGACATCTGTGCCCGGAGAGACTCTCACATATACACAGGCGAGTACCAGCGCGTTTGCGCTGTCATCGTTCGTTCTGAAAACGGCTTTACCTCCCTTCATGCGCTATAAATTATAAAGTAAAATAAATGCATTACACAGAGTGTCTACTCAAATCTTGGAAAAAATTGCCTGAAAATTTTCAGATATTTTTATTCAAAATTTCAGGTAAAAAATATTTTCAAGCACATTTTCAATGCAACTTTCTAATGTAAGTTTTCTCATTGTATTTGTTTTCTAATGTTTTTTTAATCATTTAAAGGAATAACATGGAGATAAATTAATAAATTTCAAGAGCTAGATTTGCACATTTTTATTTTTTATCATACCTAACCTAAAAAATTGCAACAAAGAATAAGTATTGCATTTTTAATATCTTATTAAGACATTGAAAATATTAATAAAAATATAGTTTTATAATATATTTTAAACACATAATTCACAACTTGGTTTATCGGCTTACAATATAAGAGCGAAATTATCAAAGAGGGAATTTTTAAGAATTTTCCCGAGCTCCATAAAATTCCACCAAAATTCCCTGATTTTTCCAAGAAAAATCTCTGACAATTTCAGAATTTCCATATTTTTTTTCAACGAGAGTAAACACTCTTGGATTATACTTTCGAGAAGAATAAAGTTTTAAACACAATTTCAAAAATACATATAATCGCGCGTTCTTGCGTCAGATCGTTTCGTAAACTGCTGGCAACCAATTGCGTTTCGTCCCGGATACGATAATCGAATCGGCCTCGAAGCCGCGGTGATTTTTCCTTTTATTTCTTTTCGTTTTAAGTTTCTCGTTCACGCATTTATTGCGCGATAATGAAATGTCTGATTGAATTATAAGTTGTCCGCGTCGGCGAGGCCCGCTTTCGAGAACCGTTCGCAAAAGGCGATTCACCGGGCACGTCCCTCTCTACTCCCTGTAATTTCGCGCTAATCCCACTCGCGCTGAGGAAAATGTTATACCGCGTGCCAATCGCAACGTAATCTTTCTATCTATTACAGACGACCCGGACTAACGTATACACGTATATACCCACGTAGGCCGCGAACTTTTGATCTTATCAGCACCGATATATTACGTCATATATACGGAAACGCGCGCAGACGTATCTATTATTGAGGATACCTGTAAACGTCTAATCTCGAACGCAATAAATCGCAAGCGGCCATTTTCTTGGCCAGCTCGTCAAATTCACTTCAGAGTACCGTATTAATAAATGACAATTTCTTTCGTATAATTCATAAGACACTCTATGACTCTATGAAATAACGATAAATCGATAAATTGTTATTGAGAGAGACAGATTCTTGGCGCGATGCTCTTGTCAAGAAAATATTATTTTATGTAAGACGACAAACTTATTCTTCTGTATACTACTGAAAAATTTGGCTTAAATTTAATATACATCGCACGTCCCAAATGGTCCACAAATTTTTGTGTTAATTTAACATAATATGGATGTGTTAAATGGCCATAATAATATATAACTATGTTAATATTTTAACATAAAATAAATGTAAACTTTATAGTAATTTGAAATAATAAATTTTGTGTAAAATCAACATATTTTTAATGATAAAATTAATTTGGAAAAATATTATTGACGATTTTGCAGTCATCCTCAGTTTTATTTTGTAAAATAAAATCAATATTTTTTTCTGTAAATTTTAACAGATAAATCCTGTCACTAATATCATAGAATATATCTATTGTAAAATTAAAAGTATGAGCACATTGTATTATTTTAACATTTTTTCAATTATTTTAATAATTTAATATTTACGTTCAATTAACACAACAGCAATATGTTAAATTAAGACAAAAAAAATGTGTTAAATATTTACCACGAAAATTTTAACCAGCATATTTTTTAATAAAAAAAAAACCAAATTTTTCAACGGTGTATGCACTGCAAACTAAAATCGAAGATAATACATTAAAAAAGAATAATGGTTTCGGTGGTTATGGAATAATCAATTACATTTGGTCGCCATTACGGTATAGTAGCGAGTTACATCGTATCCGTGAATTATTTGGAACGCTATTTTTACAGCAATCGAGGTCTTTCCATCTAATACAAATGATCCATTCGCCTCACACTTCCGAGATAGAAACCTCGGATCTTATCGCCGTAATGTTATACATATATAGATATGTCGCGATCGAAAACGTCCAAATGTCGTTATCGGGGAAACCGCACGTCCGTCCGTGCGCGATTCGTATCTGGATTCAAATTGCATTTTTAAATTCAACGACACCCAATCCTTGGACACGGACGCCGGCATCGCGTAATTCGTAAACTGCTATCCACCGTGCCGATCGTAACACGAAATACGTTCTGCGAACCTGTAGAATTGTAGAATCGAAGCGAGAAGAAGATGCACTTTCGATCTTATCGTCCCGGTTACGTTGCGGTGCGTACAGGTGTCCGTTGGCATTGTTCTTATCTCGTTCCCATCGATAATTGTAACATAAATACGTCTCTTCACACAGTGCCAGCTGCAATTTTGCTTTAAAAAAAAAAAGTTTGAAACCTCGCTGCATCTTTGATCGACAAACGAGAGATAACTTAAGATCTTCTGACATTTATCCAATGTTGTGTCACAGAACGTTAACTTCAACGGATAATCATGTTCTTCGACAAACGTGAAATAATTGCCGTGCAATTTTTGTACAACTTTCTAAAATAAGTTTTTTTTATTTTTTTATTGCATGAGTTTTCTAATATTATTTATTCATATTTTCTAATATTTTTTATTCATACGAAGAAAAAGCACAGAGCCACTTAAGTTTCAAATGTTAGATTTGCAAATTGATATTGAAAAATAACTGAACAACTTACGTAAAATAAATATTTTTCACTTGCGTAACAGTTTTATTCTTTCATTTCATTAAAAATTACGATATACATATAATATATTTTTAATATATAATTCACAACTCGTTGGCGGATTGATAATTGCTTACAATATAAGAGGAAAATTATCAAAGAGAGAATTCTTTAAAAAATTTCCCGAATCCCAATAAAATTCCACGAGAATTCTCTGATTTTATCAGATGCAAAAGAATCCCTGAGTATTCGAGATTTTCCATATTTTTCCAACGAGTGGACACCCTGATTGAAATTTTCAGGCTCGTCGAGCGCGCTCGTCGAAAGAAACTTTCTTTTCCTGAAATGCTAACGAAAATAGTGAAACCTATGTTGCCGATTAATTGCCTAAGTATTTCTAAACGAATACCACACATTGTTTATTTTTCATAACGCGATGAGTTTAAATAAATGCAGGCTTAAAGAAATATACATTGTATAACTAGAAAAAAATTTATCTGATATGTGCAGCAAGATTGTTACATAAGAATCTTATATCAAGAAAAACGTGTAACTTTGTTACGTCCGATATCTGTCAATCTAAAGATTTCACTGATTATTAGAATCGTGCTAGTATAATATTTAAGTCACAAATATCCATCTCTTCGATGTATAATCAGCGATGAAAACGGCCGCTTTAGAATCGTTTAACCGAACCAAAGTTGCAGGATCCGGTTGTAAGCCGGTGTGACAAATCGGCGACCGTTAGCCAGACAAATGCATGGACCTGTAGTCATTGGGATCGAAAATTTGCAATCCTTTATTTAGTCAACAAGACACCCGGTTCTTCCCTTTGTCGGTGAAACACCCTCCAGCGAGATCCCTCAAGCCGGCATCGTCTCCTGGGGAATTTTCGCCAGTTAACTTTTCTGAATCTGTCAGCCGTATTCGTAACGCTTAAGATGACAAGAGAAGCGAGTTTTACTGAGAAAATTCTTCTCATTAGTACGTTTATGCATCCGTCATTTTCTCTAACGCATATTTCAAGTTTTTTCTTTGTTTTTTTTTTCTTTTTTTTTTTCTTGTACCCGGAATCAGCTGATTACTGCTGATAATTATCTATTGCTGTATTAATTTTGACAGAATTATATAATCCATCTTTATTTTTCTATTTATATATTTTATTGACATAAAATGTCTGCATTTGCAATGTAATAACGAATTGTAAAAAATGTTATAGAAAAAGTATTAAAAGAAGACGTATTACAAATCTAGCAAGTATTTATATTCTACGTTTAAAGCGCTAAATGTAGGCCGTTTGATTTTCAGCCCATGATTGCAACATTATACACGCAATCTCCATATTAGACAAATATAAAGACAGTAATTTGTAGATTTACATCAAGAGACGCATATGTATCGGCAAAAAGAGATTTATAATTTTTATAAATTTAAATATCCCGCCAATACCTTTCTGCATATCTTAGTTAATCTACAGATAAATAGATCACATTACAATCTTTTACATAGAATGTATCCCATTTATAACAGATTTGGAGCAACATTTCATGCTCCAAAATGTATATTAAGCAACAAAATATATTAATAAATATATATCAAATATGTACATATATGTACATATGTTAAATTAATTATTAAATATATATATAATATATTGTTGTATATATTAATGTGTATATTAATATTTAAAAAAATATATTAAAATTTTTAACATCACACGTTTTATCGTACTTTTACAAATCAATTTTTATTTTTTTTTTTTTTATTACATTAATGAAATTGACCGTGCTTCCTTCGTGATATCGAGTAACCGGCTATAGGCTATTAAATCTAAGTGATAATTCGGATTCGGTATCTCGCATTATGTTAATGCGCTAATCGTTCGGGACAGCTCGACACTTATCTCGTTTCTCGCAGGACGAGCATGCCGGTTTCTCGAGACGTGTTCTCGTGTCACGGATTTCACGTGTGTCGTCCGGATCACCAAAGCGAGATCGTGCTGCACCGATCGTGTTACGGTGTGTCTTTTCCAGTTCGTTCGGCACATTTTTTGCGCGATCATACTCAAATCCGAACACCCTCTGTAAATTGTCGCGATAGAGAAAGGCGTAATAAAAAAAAATCTTTGCAATTTATCGCGAAGATAAAATGAATGCTAAGATACTTATTTACGATGGTGAGAAATATCCAAGATGGAAATTATATCGAACAAATATCATTATAGTTTGTTTAGCGACAAGATATTAATCCTTATTGTATCTTGAGATAATGGTTATTAACTTTTGTAGGTCACGTATTTTTTTTTTTTTGCTCTGTCACACATGGGTTACAATAATGGCTTGTCGCAATTTTAGCTGTCTCAAATTCTTGAAAAAAATCAACACTAAATTTTTATATATTCCTTGATACTTGCAGAAAATAATTATGTAAAACAAGAGAGTAAAAAAAAATTTTTTAACATTTTTTGATAATTGATTAGAGCCTTCGGGATATACTTTTCTTATCGATATATTATCCTAATCACTTTAATCTATATTTTTCAATCGACGTAGTTTCCTTTACGAGTTTAATCGGTCTTGCGATAAATTCGGATCACTCCTTTTTTTTATCGGTTCTCTCTTTGGACGGAGATTCCGCTGCGCAGAAAACAGCATACGATGGAAGCCTCTTATGGAGTTCCACGAGCTCATCCCCTCGGAAGAGACACGCTGGACCTCCCACGTTGAAAATACGATACGCGAGACCCGGGTGACGATCCCGATGGCTAATTGACCGTGCCGGCCGTGTCGATGATCTTTAAAAACATCCGCCGGATCATAATCACCTGAGACGCGACACTCTCACACACACACACACAAACACACACATATACATACTGTATGATTCAAGGTTTTCTCTGTTGAAAATCTTCAAAAGAGAAAAAGAGAAAGAGAGATCGTGCACACAAGATCTGTAAACTTCTTATATCTTAAAACTTCGATTTTTTTTTGCCAGCCATTATCGATCATTGAACAACTACAAGTTTTTTGCTTTCTCTTTCTCGGATGTTCTCTTCAAGTTTGTTCCTGTGATGTCAAGAAGCAGAAATTGACATTGTCTAATGGCAAAAATTATCGACTTATTTTCACAACTTTAACTCTTTCTTCTAAAAGACGACAAACATATATTATAAGTTTTTAATTTTTATTGCTAAATATTGCAGATTTTCATGTTTTTCACTCATTCTTCCCTAAAATTGAAGTTTTCCGAGAATGGAATCAATTTGGCTTTAATTGATCAAAGAAAGTATTAACATCCGAAATCAATTGAAACCGGAAGAGAAACAAATGCAGGAAAATATTCGAAGAGATTTATCAATAGGCGTTTCTCTTTCCTTATTCTACCTGAAACTGAACCTGAAAAAAAGAAAACAAAGAAGATGTGTTATTTGTAGAGTCAGGGAAAGAAGAAAAGAAAAGATCAGAGTCAAGATACGCATGTGTAGAGTGTAATGTCGGTTTTTATGTAACTGATTGTTACAAGAAATATCGTACTCCCTCTTACTCACTTTTAATTAAAACTACGTTTGTTTTCATTAAATAAAAATATACTTTATATGAATTTTGTGAAAGTTTGAGTTGAGAAAAAAAATTAGAAAAATTCAACATTGATTGAATCTCGCGCGATCGATCTTCCTTTGACAAGAAGTGCTGAGATTATTACAAAAGTGAAAGCGTGCGTTGCGCGAGCGACCTCTGGTAAAACTTCTCGGTAAGTGCTACGGGCAATTGTTTTTCGGAGGCAATCGCACGCGATGGTCAGCAATACGGTAGCCAGCCGAATCGGCACGAAATTCCGCGCAATCACCGTCGAATTATCCGACTGATTGGATCGTTTATGCTGATCCTTTGATCCTCGCGCCCACCCTCGGGAGAAGGATGAGGAGGTGGAAGATGGAGGGGGGCGGGGGAGGAAAGGGGGCACCTTACGCGGAGCAGCCGTTAGAGTTTTATCCATTGCCCAAATAAGGTCGGGATAAAATAAGGAACGCGCGCTGTGTGCCCGTTCGTGGATCGAGCTGCGGTCAGGGACAATCAGCCGGCGAATTACCGATATGATTGCTACTGAAATATTCCCGGCCCGACAAAGGTCGGAATCCCCGAGGGGGATTCTACCGTCCGATGCTGTTTCGCGTCTGATTTTTTGCGTGTGTTTGCACACTTAGATATAGATTGATATCTTGCGCAAATGAATCCGTTGACATGCGCACAGTTGCATAGTATATGTTTATATTAAAATAGATATATTAAATAAATATATTAAAAAAATAAATTATATTAAATTATGTTTTATTACAATTAAATTATATTATATATATACATATATATGTATACATATATAATTAAATTATATTAAATTATATTAAATGTATGATATTAAATTATATTAAAATTAAATTATATTATAAATTATATTATATATAATAAAATCAATAAATTAATTTTATACGATCATATAAAACTATATATATTGTATATTATCAGATCTTCTCACAACTAATTATATATATTTACATCCGACCCTTATACCATTTTTTCTTTGGCTATTCATAATCAAGATAAGATTTGATAAATTAGTCAGGAACGAGCTTGGGCAACTTCGGGCATCGTTCGATGCATGCGAAACATGTCGTGGACGGCAATTTCGCGAATATGACAATGGGTACGCGCGTCGAAGATGACGATATATAAGAGTAATGAACGCAAAATGAAGCTCCTTCTTGCCATCATTATAGTCGCCGCTTTATTATCGAGTCGCTCGGGTAGCCCGCCTCGTTATTGCCCGCCGTTAAACGAGAGCAAAGGACTAATAACGAGCTCTCTCTCTTCCACTCTTGGCGCCGAGCTAAAGCGTGCTGCCGCTGAATTAACGCCAGCATAAATTCCCATAGACACCTCCTTAATCGACGTGTTCGTTCGCGCGCACACGCATGCGCGCCTGTATCTCTGTATATGTGTGTATGTGTGTGTGTGTGTGTGTTGGATTAGATACACATTCGCTCCCGTAAGAAACCGCGAGTTGGCCGACAATACAGTATCGCCGCACAATACAGTAACCGATACAGTTACTCGTTCTTAATTGTTGCGAGCGTATGAATAAAGAAATCGTTTATACGGCTCAAAACACGCCACTCTAATGAAGGATAATTGCGATAACTGCATATTCAGAGTATCCTGTAAAATATAATGATACAGCGGCGCGTTTAAAAACACGATGGAATTGGTAATTCTGTAAATTATCTACATACAAAGAGAATTGACAACATTTGAAAAATGCCTGAAGCTGAAAAACGGAAATCTTGAAAATTTCTTCCATCGCTGAATTTTATTTTTTCATTTTTGATTTTTTTGTTTCATTTTTTGTGACAATAGATATATAAACATGATACTTTTTTCTGGCAAAAATATTGTTAAACATCAATAGCTTTCCATATAAAAATTAATTAAAAATTTTTTTAAATGAAAAACAAATTATCTCAAGAAAATATATCCTATCGGAAATGTCAGAAAAAAATGGATTTTATGGAATAAGTGACAACAATTTTGGGACAGTATAAACACGATTTTTTTCTAGCAAAAATATCATCATGATTAAAAAAAAAAAAAAAAAAAAGAAAAATTATCTCAAAAAAAATATACGTCATGTCGATGAGATAGTGAAAACGAAAGACGGATTTCGTGGAAAAAGCGACAAGATTTTCAAAAATCTCCAAGAAATTTAGCATCTTGCGAAAGAAAAAAAAATAACACTTAATCGTTTAATGCCGTGGAATAATTCTCAGCAGTATCCTCGAAGCACATGCACGGAATTCAACACGCGTGTTAGCATCCCCAGATGTGATTTTCGAAGCGAGCGCACGAGCCGCAAGCGAGAAATTAACGCGGAGTCGAGCCGCGAGAGTTTGAGCGCGGAAACCCCGCGGGCGTACACGCGAGAGCAGATTTCTTCCTCGGCGATGGCAGTGACGACGGTGGTAATGGTGGTGGTAGATGGATTCGCGGTCCAAGTCCGGTGCGGAACGACGGCAATTAATAGCGGGTGCCTATAGAGCGCCCGCGGAAGTAAAAATAAAGCGGCACGAAGCGCGCCCCTTTGGCGGCACCGTGGTCGGAGTCATTAAGCGATCCGTGGGGGTGAAGCAAGAGAGAAGAGGGCACGGGGTGGGGAGTGGGGGGGGGCGAGAGGGAGCCCGACGAAGACTCGAGGCGGCGAGAGGAAAGAGGGTTGGGGGGGGGAAGGGAAGGAGGGGTTGAAGGGCATTGTATAATATCCCGGGCGTGAACGAAGCGCGGCCGCGTGTGTTTCGTGCACGCGCAGCGGTAGCACGGGACGGACAATAAAATCTGCAATTGCCCGTAATTGCCGGCCCTATGCGTTCGCGTTTTCGTTCGAGAGAGAAAAGGAAGAGGGGGAGAGGGAGGGGGGTATATGGAGTGACAGTCGGACTCAATACATCCGACTAATATCGCGAATCGTTGGATGAATATTTATGACGTACGTGTATATACATTGATTATCGCGCTAGTTCTCCTCGCGTTAATTATGTTTTGGGATTATATTTTTCAACGAAATTTTTTTTTTATCTCTTCTACGAAAGCAAAATCTTGAGCGACGAAAAATTCGCAGAAAGAGGGGGAGAGAGAGAGAGAGAGAGAGAGAGAGAGAGAGAGAGACGAGGGATCAGATTTACATTCGAAACTGTACTTATGTTGCAATAATTATACACTCAAAATGTAAAATCAAAAATATATAAAAGTTCGAAAGAACAATATTTTCTGTAATTAATAAATAAAATTTTATTAATTAATTGTATGTACAATGTGTGTGCATTATCATCTAAATACTTCATAGAACTAATTTTCCGTCTAATTTTCTGTGTTTCAAATTTGAAACGTAAACAAATCCATACAAATAAAATATATAACGCAAATTATATGCGCGAAACGCCGAGCATGGAAAAAAAAAATTATCCGCGTGTTTGCAATTACATGGCTCCATTAACATCGTTTTGACGCTCGGCAATTGGCAATTCGCTCTCTCTCTCTCTCTCTCTTTCTCCCAGAGAGAGAGAGAGAGAGAGAGAGAGAGAGAGAGAGAGAAAGAGAGAGAGAGAGAGAGAGGGAGAGAGAGAAAATAGGCAGCGGGCATCACATCCGCGGACAAAATGGACGGTTGATCAGCCACGATCGGACGCGGGGCCCTCGCTTAATGAAGGTAATTAAGTTTTTCTGCATCTCAAAGTCGCCACCACCACCATCACCACCACGTGCATGATGGATGTTTTGTCCGATCTCGTACGAAAGTGGTAGCACACATGAGGGCAGGGGGAGGGAAGGAGGGGAGTGAGGGGCGTGAAGGGGGGAACGGGGACAAAATAGAAGAGAAGGCGAATGAAAAATTAGTCCTTCGAGAGGGAGCGCGGTGGTTTTTGCGTCGTTCTCTCGCCATCGTTTCGTCTCCTCGGGCAACAACGATCTGATTGCCGTCTCAGACGCGATGCATCGATGCGCCTGTTACGTTATTACGCGAATTAATTTGATTTATTATATACGGGCAGGCCACGCGAGAGAGAAAGAGAGAGAGAGAGAGAGAGAGAGAGAGAGAGAGAGAGACAGAGCGAGAGAGAGAGAGAGACAGAGCAATACGAAAATTTTCCAGCGAGATCGTTCGACTGGGAAGGTCAAGGGACATATATCTCGAGGGACGAGAATCCTTCACGACTGCGAGAATCTATTTGTGCGAAGAGAAACATGCGGGAAACATATCGCGTATGTACACTCGCTTAATCGATTTATAACGACACGACGTCTCTTGACGACGAACTGCATGACATTTTTGTGCGCGAAAGATGTAAATCTTAAATAGCTCTGTCAACAATAAATCGAGATTTTATGATATTTAAGATAATAAAGAGATTTTAATAAGTTTCTCACGCTCTTATATAATACTTTTAAAATGTAAAGAAATCATGTAAAGTTCTATACACAAATATAATAAAATATCTCACTAGAATCTTTTCAGTTTCGCATTCTTGCCATTTCGCTCTGCCAATGTTAAAACACGAAAGAGTTTCGAAAACGCGAGAGGTTGATGAAGCAGAAATGGAGAGGAGATGCAAAAGTGAGCAACTGAGATTACGGATCCGGTCCGGATGAGGGGAATCGAAGGATCGTGAAAAAAGAGAGAGAGAGAGAGAGAGAGAGAGAGAGAGAGAGAGAGAGAGAGAGA
>JBCEZX010000019.1:1747828-1779627 GCA_039654345.1 Cataglyphis cursor
GTTCGATAATTGTATCGTAATACTTTTATGTACATAATAATAAGATATATATATATATATATATATATATATATATATATATATATATGTGCGCGAATTTAAAGTGGACGTGTGAACGAGCATGCTGCGAAAAGTTCGGGCGCGTAATGAGCCGAGCGACGGATCGACGAGAGCGCGATTATCTTAATGCACTTAATTCTCGGACAAACACAGTATGTATACCGGTACATACAAAACCGATAAGAACGTAATCGTACTCCACACGCGGCGGATTAACAGCGAAATACGTCTATCTCGGATTATATATGGTAGTCACACAACGGTACTGATGCAAATCAGTTTCACACGGCGAATTGTATAAATATCACAAATACGCAAACACTGACAAGCGTCGATTGCTCGGTCGTCGGCTCGCTTTTATAACGACGCATTCTTCTCGAAAGATACAGAATATTCTCGAATTTTGGGGACTTTCCCCGTCAGTTTTTATCTGACTTGTTTATCGCGATTTCAATCATGGTTCCTTCGAGAAGGGCGACGGTTTGTTTGCTTCGCGCCTTTTCGCTTGGTCACGAAAATGCGTCAGATTGGGCGCCAGTGGCGACAGCTCGCAGCGATGCGACAGACGCGCAATGACGACATGTCGATCGTCTCGCATCGCGCGCGCGGCGACGACATGTCGCACGGCAACTGCACGCCGAGTTTGAGAATGCGGATCATTACATTCTCAAACAATATATATATGTATATATATATATATATATATATATATATATATATATATATCGCTATTAGATATATTTTTATTATATTCTATATTCTCCTGCCTTTTGTCTCCTATTTTTATCTACTTATTATATCCAGATAAAAAATCTTATATTTGTTTCTTTAGAAACCTTCATTTCCTATAAAAAATTTGCTTATTTATATCATAACCGTTTTCTCATTTAATTATTAAAATATAATTATAATTTTGTGCATTTACTTGTATACCTAAAGAGTTATTATTGCAGGATAAAAGTCTTGTTCTGTTCTGTTATATCTCTCAAGTTGAAAAATATCGATGAATGTCGCTGAAGAAAATGATTCGATAATTTCTCAAATAATGTTCGATCATAAAAAATTATTATTTCGGAAATCGAGAGTTCCTAGATCTAGCTGGTAGGCAAAATTTCAATTGATTTATAATAAATTCATCCTTCTTTTGGATGTCTGTCTACTGAAATGTCGTAAAAAATTTCCTGAAAATTCCAGATATTTTTGTTCAAAATTCCAAATAAAGATTTTTTAGTGCAATTTTCTACAATAAGTTTTATTATTATATGCATTTTTTAATGTTTTGCACTCACAAATACAAAAGAAAAACACAGTCAACTAGAACCACTTAATCAATTATAATCAAATGCTAAATTTGTATTGAAAAAAAACTTAATAGCGTTCGTAAGATAAACGTTTTTCATTTGCATAAAACCAAAACAAACATTCCATTTTTTTATTATTAGAAATTATAACAAAAAATATATACTGCAAATTCAATTTGTTAAGATTAAATATATAAAAGAGAGAGATAGATATATATTTATAATATATATTTTAAACGCGCATAATTCAGTCGACTTGTCGACTGTATATAATGCAGAAAATTAAAAAAATATTAAGGGGAAAGAATTTTCAAAAAAATTCCCCAAATTCAAAAAAAATTCCCCAAATTCCAACAAAATTCCCTAACTTTTCTAAGAATTTTTCCAATAAAAATCCCTAATGTTTCTCCAGGAAGAGTAGACACCCTGATGAAGCATCTTTTTATATTTGATCGCCGTAAGTCGCGCTTATACTTCCCTGGAACGCATTCGCCGAACGTACGTACGAACGAACGGGATATCCTAATCGTACGGTTCATTATGAGCGCACGCTCGCTCGCGCGCACGCTCGCGATGACTATGACTGATGCCGCGGCACGACGAATTGCGATGCGCATTACGAATAAATATCGCACTCTTTGCTCCGCTCGCGCGTCTAATGCGGCCGCTCGCAGATGCGGCCGGCCACTTGGGTGGGTTTCGAAAATGTGCGCGCACGCGGCGGCGGTCGGTCGGCCGGCACGAAATAACGCGCGATTAAATTAAATTGGCGTACGCGCGGGCTTTTCATCAGATCGCGCGATAAACATATGTCGGCGTGATGTTGCCCAAGACGATCGATTTATCACCGCGATCAATCACGCGCCCGCCTTCCATTCTATCCGCCGATGAGCGAGAAGACTACAACCGCGCCTGTCTGTGTATCCGGAAATCCCGCGTGTGATATTCATTGAATCGAATCGCGAGACGGACGTGCGAAAATACGGCGTACGCTCGGATTCTGTTACATAATACAACGAGCAGCGCGCTAGATTAAATAAAGATCTCGCTCTTCTTACTCAGCGAAAAAGTCAACGATACATCCTAAATCGACGGACGAAACTATTTTAGCCTGCTGATAAAAAAATGCCGATTTAAATGAAAGCCAGAAATATTTTAGAAAAATATAATAAATAATTAGGAAATTTGTTGAAGCAAATTATTATAAAATTATAATATAATTATAATTTTTATAATAATCATAACATATGTTATATTAAAATTATATTATAATTATAATATACTATATACGTATAATATAATTATTTTATAATATATAGTTATAGTTAATATATGTATGTAATATAATTATTATAATATATTATAATTATATAGCATAATTATTATAATTATAACATGTACTACAATAATTATATTATATATATATATGGTATAATTATTTTAATATATGACTAATTTTTTTTGAAGCACCAACTTTTAAAAAAAAAATATAATCTTTGACTGATTATCACGGAAATTCCTGAAGTGAATTAAAAAAAAAAGAAATGTAGAGAGATTTAACTGTTAATTTACGACTCGCGTAATTTGGATGAAGGTCGAAGAAGCGTCGCGGAAATATCGCGGTTATGCTTGCACGAGGCGGCGCGGGACGTGATTCCGTGGCCGCCATCTATCTTCGGGCGCGCTGGTAGCGAAGAAAGAGGGCATAATTAAATTAAATTAAGCTCGGGACGAGCCCTCGGCCTCCTTCCGTGACTTCCTTTCCGTCGTTCTTCGGCCGCCACCGCAGCCCGCAGCCGCCGCCGACGTTCTACCGGCGGCGATAGTCGCTCTCCCGACGCCGCCTTTATTTGCAAGCAATTTGCGCTCGCGGATCGCGCGGCAAAAAATCCGAAAATAATGCTCGCGTATTAATCATACCCTCCGCACCGTGCCCTTCCACCGCTGTCTTCGTGACGGCTCTTCCTCCGCGAGGGGTCCTTTCGAGAGGGGGAGACGGAGAGGGGGGGAGGGAGGGGGCAGCAGTCTTCCTCCCTCCCTCCCTCCCCTCCCCTCCCTTTGCGCATGATGGTTCCCTCCCTTCTCGCCGAGGTCCCGCAAAAATGCGTTCCCGTTCGTTGCCGGCGCATAACACCAGCCAGCGCAATCACGCGCGAGGCCCTTTGTAATGTGCGTGATGCGTGTCTCTCACGAGGCGATCCCGCGCTGTCTGAAATCCGAGTCCCGAGGAAGTCGGGAGAGAAACACGGCAGAGGACTTTGGCCTCTTTAGCGCCCTTTGACAAAATTAGTCTCGCGGCAATGAAATTTCTAAAATTCAAGGGATCCATACAGATCTTATAAAAGCATTTCCCGATATTTCCAGATATTTTTGTTCACAATTCCA
This sequence comes from Cataglyphis cursor, assembly GCA_039654345.1. Taxonomy (NCBI): domain Eukaryota; kingdom Metazoa; phylum Arthropoda; class Insecta; order Hymenoptera; family Formicidae; genus Cataglyphis; species Cataglyphis cursor. The sequence goes on from JBCEZX010000019.1 coordinate 1,751,575, forward strand.
GGTGAAGAGAATATTTGCAAGATTTTTTTCGGCGCAATTTTATAAAATAAAATTTTTTTATTCTATATATTTTCTAACGCTTTTCGCTCGTGGGAAAAACTGAAAACCACTCCAAGATGCTTGCTGGATTTGCAAATGTACTGAAAAAAAAAAAAATTGAATAGCTTTCATAAGATAAACATCTTTCACTTACATAACATTTTTATTTTTTTATCACTACAAATTAAAATAAAAAATATGTACTGCATATTTGCAACATTTTGTTAACATATTAGACACTAACAATAAATCTAAATTTTAAACGTAGTTATATCTATTGTATATATTTTAATATAAAAAGCACTATTTTTTATTAGCGCGTGACATTATGATTAAAATTAAGAGACATGATTTTATATAAAATTATGGGGATAATAAAGGAGAAATAGACATTTCAAATTTTGTGAGATACAATTAAAAAGTAATAAATTATTTAAACTGTAAAATATTTAAACAGTACACAAAAAAAAAACGATAATGTGATATTTTTTATCGTGACAAAATATTTTCATTCTCGTTCGGCCGTTGATTTCGATTCTATAACAATCGAGTACAATCTGCGATTTCGTGACCGCGTGTTGGAGTGGAAACGAAAGCGCAATTAGCGTGATATCGTTATGACGCCGGCGAAGTGGCAGTTTTATAAGTACGTAATATCAGAAGGCGATTGCTAATTATCGTGAGGGGAATGAGATAAGAGGCTGCCGGCCAGCGAAAATGGAGTTTAAATGTCGCGCAATCTCGTGACCGCGAAAGCCCGCTGTGCGATTAGCGCGATATCGTTAGACTTAATTTCCCTAAACCCGACATTTTTCTTACTACACTTTGCCGCAGCGTATTTGCCACCGAATAGTGTTATTAGCAATCGCAGGAAAACTTGGGAACCCATTATGAGAACGATATTAAACGATGATTTTGCAATCGAAAATGCTTATCGAGATTAAAACTGCAATTAAAGATCGGTTAATTATCAGTTTTCTTACAAAATTGTCTCCTAATTATAACGTCATATAATTGTCTTAATTATATATGTTATCTTTAAAATTGCAAATCTCTAAAATTTATTAAAAAATGACAAAATATTGTTTTATAAAACAATAAAATACAATAGTTTAACATAAAATAATAATAATATAATATATAATATATAATGAAGTATATATTATTACTACTATTATTATTATTGTTATAATCCTCACATAAAATGACAAAAAAAACTGCGGAGAGATGCATTTTTAATGTAAAAAATATGAAAAAATTAATCAGATCAGGTACTTTCAAAGGTATAAATAAAATAAGTAAATAACGTTATGAATAATTACGTAAAAATTTTTAATCGACATATTTAAAACAAAACATTTAATACACGTTAACATGGGAAACATGCAGGTGCTTATTTACAATCGATCGTAAACATGAAATCTCATTCTGTTTACATTATTCTATAAAGCCCCGAGACAATAGAAACACGGGATTACTTTTTTGGCTTCTTCACGGATCCGAGGCCGCTATCGTATTCGGACATGTTAAGCGTCCTCGCCCTCTTCAACAACCCCGTTCTTTGTCCGTCGCCGTTCTGTTTTCTCTGCTCCTTTTGCGGCACCCCGTCGGATCTGAAAGAGAGAGAGAAAGTGAGAGAGAATGAACCCGGGGCGCGTACTTTAATTCTCTCGCATTAGGACTAACCCGCAATTTTCGGTAATTCGACGTAAACGACATGTGGTGAGGACAGAGCGCGATAATCGAAAATTGTGGAAAAAAGGAGAAAAAAAGGGAGAAGAACGCATCAGCAAAGCGACGATATACACCCGATATATACGGGGACGAAGAGGTGGGCTTCCGCCAACTGCCGTACCGAATTTCGTGTTCGTCGCTCCGCGTTTTTGTGTCCACCGTTCAGCGTCACGCACGAAGCACGCGTTTTATCTCTCGCTTTACAATGGTATATCTCTCATTTAATCGGTACTTCATACACATACATTCTATTATTGACTCCGCAATAATGATCGATGATTTTTTTAAATTACACACGGAATTTGCTACATACAAGAAAAGAAGAATCTTGCACGAAATTGGCATCGCTGTCTGATGAAATAGGAATCTATAAAGCGATTTTAGATTAAAGACTTTTAAAATGGATAAGTAAAAGTGATTTGAGCAATTTAGTTCAACTACAATCTCTAAGTAAAATTATTTCCGATTAACAGAGGTGGTATTCAATCAGATTCTAAAGTGAATAAAAACACAATTTACGAGATGTCTCAAATCTTATAAAAAAAATTATCTGGAAAGTTCCTGATCTTTCAGCTATTTTTAAGAAAATTTTAAAGATTTTTATATAACTTTCCAAAATGTTTTATTATTGTATGCATCTTCTAATATTTTCCACTCATGCTAAAGGAAAATACTTCTACCTCTTAAGTTTCATATACTAGATTTAAATTGCAAATGTAATGGAAAAAAAAAAAAAAAACTGAATAGCTTTCATAAGATAAACATTTTTCACTTGCGTAACATATTCATTTTTTTATTATTAAAAATTACAATAAAGAATTTATTGCATATTCGTATTTTTTATTTATAAAACATTGAAACAGAGAGAGATATCTATTTATATTTTAAACGCATAATTCATTCGGCTTGCCGACTGTTTACAATAGAAAAGAAATTAAAAGCTGAACTTCCAAAAAAAAAAATTTCCGATTCCCAAAATAAAATTCCACGGGAAATTCCTTGATTTTTTCAGGTACAAAAAAAAATCCCTGAGAATCAATCCTAATTTTTCATGTCTTTTTCAAGAAGATATCCTGAATTTACTACTCTACTTTCCCATACAGGTACAAGCTATTGATTATCATAACTGCAAAGTAGCACGAATTGACGGTACAAAATTTCGATTCGAATAACGATCTTGCAAATGGATAGCGAGGTGTGAACTCTCTCACACTCTCGCACATTCGCAGAACGCACTTGGGCCTAAGATACGCGCACATTCGCAGAACGCACTTGGGCCTAAGATACGCGCACAATCGCGTATAAGGTAATCGCACCCACAGAGGCGTACACCGTGGTCGTCTCTCGATCCATTGGACCGTCAGCTCAGTGCCCGCCTTTCACCCATTAAAACTGACTCGTTCTCTCCCTGTGCGGAGAGCACCAGTCGGTTGCCCGTCGTGTTCACCCAAAGCACGCCCATTCAAATCGCATTAAACACGTTAATGCGTAATGCCGGTCTCGACCGGCGGGGAGAGGGGGGGGGAGGAGGAGGAGGGAGGGGGAGATTCGCCGCGCGTAACGCAAGAAAAGAAAAGAAAAGAAAAAAAAAAAAAAAGGGCAGCGCGAGAGAAGAGACGGAGAGAAAGAGAGAAAGGGATAGAGACAGAAGATGGCAGAGAGCTCAGGCAAATGATCGCCGGAGAACACAGGAATTATAAAGCTCGGTAAAAACGCAGAAGGTGGTCTGCACTCGTGTGATGCAGACGACGTGATACATGAAGCGGAAAGGAAAGGGTTGGCGTAGAAATTAATAAGTACGACGCCATGTGGTAGTTGGACTTGACTCTCGTTTGCAGTGACAAAAGAAAGAGCAGCGGACCGTAGTAAAAGCAGCGAAATACTTCAACACAAACCACGATAAGACTCTGATAGGATGTTCAGATATAATTTCGCTGAGTTCATATATTTTAATACCGAAATCTATATATTAATAAGTTAAGTAATTTCTATATTCATTAATAGAATAGAAGATCAGGTATAAATAAAAAAATAATACAAATTGAAAAATTAGAGAAATTTTTTCTGCTTTTAAAATTAAAATAATGTATGAAGGCGAGAGAGAGGTTTTCGTCAAAAAAAAGTCAGGAGCGTAAAAGAGGGCACACACGAGCGAGAAGAAGCAAACGCAGGTGGATGACAGTTTCAGGATTTCATGAACGCGAACGAGAGACAGAACGACGGGGGGCCAAGAGAGAGGAGGGAGACTTGCGCTTGTCCCCGTGGTTTCCGTAAATGGTGTAGCCACGACCGGAAGTGGCGGTCGCATCAGTCTGTTTAATAGCCGTATTGTATAATTATGAACAATGGGGAGAGAGAGAAAGAGAAAGAGAGAGAGAGAGAGAGAGAGAGAGAGAGAGAGAGAGAGAGAGAGAGAGAGAAAGAGAGAAGCCTGGAGAAGGGCAGAAACCAGCAGAGTGCCATGTGAAATGCACACCGCTGAAGATAGAATGAGAAAGAGAGAGAGAGAGAGAGAGAGAGAGAGAGAGAGAGAGAGAGACAGACAGCCAGAGAGAGAAGAGGACAGAGCGTATGAGACAATTGTCGCGAGTGAGCGAGACACTGCGACTTTAGCTGGAGTGAAATGTATACACAGTCGCGCGGAGAACACAACGACGAGCACGACGAGAGCCGTATGGCTTATGGTCACCAGCCACCGTAGAACACGTCCGCTCGTTCGTCGTACATGACGGATGACACAGAGCGACAGTTTTGATGCGTCCGCCAACCTCTCTAGGAGCCATCACACGAGCAATCCTACTCGGCATGTGCGTGTCCTACGCATACCGGAGTAAGCAGTGTGAGAAGGGGAGGAACGGGGGAGGGGACAGCAGTTAGCACGCCAAGCCACGCGTGTATCCGTCATTAATACCATCAGTCCGGAGACGATGGGCTTCGCGATCGCGCGGTTGAAATGTCATCAGCTGACCGCGGTCAACAGTTTGACATTTCGTGCCTGCTCTCCCAAAATGGAAACATATTGTTTACCGCAACTGTGCGTTATCATACACGCATGTGTATAAAAGTTTACGCTTATACGCGACGATTCAAACTTCTTTATATTTTTTTATCGAACTTATTTTAAAAATCAGGTTTCTGTTAATAAAAATAAAATGCGTTTTAATTTCATGGAAGGAATCTGTCTGTAACATTTCTATAAATACAAGATTGATTTTATGACAAATACTATTTCAAATTACAAATCCTCACAAACTGATTTGCTTTGTAAGTACTTGGCTAATTAATTATGATTTCATATTTAGTTTATATTTTTTCTTTTTTATACTTTAAAATTCTTTATACGTTATTTTTTTAGATATGTACTAGGCATTTTTTTTTATCTTTGTGAAGTTTTTTTTTTTTTTTTTTTTAGTGAGACAGGAAATGAGCAAAATTTTTTTAAGAACACGATTATATCACGCAATCTTCTAAGAAGAAAAAAAGTTTGGTACTTACGGCTTGTGTAGGCGATTGTTATGCTTAGGCTTCAAACTTTCTTTCTCGCGTAGCTTTTTACTGATCCCGCCGATTCGTTGCGGCGGATCCCTCAGCGCAAAACTCTTGGCATAGTGACCCAAATGAAGTTCTTTTCGATTGAATATCTCGCGCATGTCGCGCGGATAACTTGAATAAAAACGCATCCACGAAACGTACGCTATAAAAAAAAGAGATTATAATGTAAAATAAGACAATTATATATTATATGCTTTCAATCATGCTTGCAATTAGCTAACACTAATAAATTGAAATTTATTTTCCTAGAAAAGACGAATAAAATTGAGATTGTGTCAAGCTTGTGTCAAGTACACTCGTTTCGTCTATGTTTAAGAGGTCACGTGCAACTCGAATGTAATGATCAGTTACGTATAGTGCGCCCTTATTAATCGCAGTTCCATTAAGTGGTTCCACGGGGGGTTGGACCGCGCCCGATTCCAAGCTTGGGGTGTGCGCGCGCCCCGTAGCGGGCTATTAAGGGGCATTAACGGTAAAGGAGGGGGTGGTCGAGTCAAGTGCTGCAGCTAATAGTCACCCTCGTGTCCCTTCTTAACGTCTCTTGCTTGTGCGCACGGGTGAGAAACCCGGGGGATCTCTGGTCCTGAGAGAACTCGACATGTGCACGCCGACTGACACGGCCACTGGCCGTGTTCCGTGCGAAAAATCTCTCGATCCTGATAGGGTAGATTCTAAATTTGATTCCCGACTGCCTATCGCGTAAATAGGAGTTTCCCTAATTTCTAATATTTTGCCAAGTAAGAAGATGATGACACTAAACCAATGAATAAAATTATTATCGATAATGATAGTAACGGTGGATCAGAATTAAGATGTATAAAAAAAGCAATCTTTTTTTATAGTCGCTTTTTCAATCTTAAATTCTCTTATCTTTACGTGTATCCAAGCGTGGCATATATTTATCACTTGGTACATATAATAGAGATCTATCTAACGAATAGATTTAGTCACAAATTGGGCGTTTCGCTTGGATCCCTCGTAAGTGTCTCTAATTTTCATAATTCAGTCTTATGTCTCAACGTTTTCCGTCCTGATTTCCGTCTGCTTCCAATCTCAACTCCTCCCTTCCGCACATAAGCAACCCCGCTGAAGTCTTCCTTGCGGCTTGGTGTCAGTGTTGAAAAGGGAGAAATGTTTTTCTCCATTTAGCACATAAATCACACGTGGGGGCGGTGTCTAGCCTGAGAAGTCGAGGCGACGGAGGGAAGAGGGAGAGAGGGAGGGCGGGATGTAAGAGTGGGATAGCATTGTTCCTAAGTGATGTAACTGCGTCTTATTGTATTTGTATCCTGTATCGCATTGTTAAGAGTCTCTCGCCACAAAGCGTAAGTGGTTTTGGCGGAAGTCACATTCAGTGGTTGGATTGTGTCGGCCACCTCCCCCTGTGAAAGACGCGCGAGCGATATACACTGAATTCGATCTAACTCGCGACGAGCACGAGGAAGATCAGCGTCAAGACTGTTGTGACGAGACAATTTAGTTAGATACTGTCTTTTTTAGTCAAATGTATCATTTGAAAAAGATCAATTTAAAATTGAATAAAAAAAAAGTGCAATGAATTTATTAAAAGTAAATAAATTTATAATCGTCTTAATGTGATTTAATATATTACATGTCTCAATTTACGCACCATATACATTATTTCGATATAAACACAAATAATCAATTAAATAATTTGATCAAATCGAATGACGGGCAGTGAGCCAATTATTACGCATCTCATGCCATATTTAAAAAAAATGTTTGCGAAAAATTACGATGAATGGAATATAGTCGAGCACCGACACGAGGCTAAAATCGTATATATGGGATGGAGTGGATGAATCTCTCAGGTTAGTAGCGAGGGTCGCAGCTCGGGGGTTTCGTTCTATAGAGCTGTACTTGCTATTGAAGGCTGTTCAGCTCTATTGGGGTGATAATGTTACGAATTAGTGAGATTTCCACTTCTCCGCTCGTGTATCGACCAGCGACACCACATCGGCCACGAATTAAATAAATTTCGGAATTGTTGCCAAGGATAGCATCCACGTTATTTTTCACTGTATTTCTGTTGCACGAACATTTTTATGGACTTAATTCCAATATTGAAGAGTATATCTTTTATTACGACTGGTGTAAAGTACACTATCACCGAAGCTAAGTACAAGTGAATTTTTTCCGTTACTATAAGATACTATATAATTCCGTTACTATATGATTACATAAAATTAAGAAAACGCAAGTAAAAGAATATTCAAATGTTTGAAATTTTATTTTATTTATATGAAGAAATTATATATAAAATCTCTCCTTTTAAAGAATTAATTAAAGTATCTTAGAAAATACAATACAATTTTTGTCACTCTATCTTCTTGAAATAAATAAAAACATTTGAAGTATTAAAATATTTTATTTTAATATTATTTTATTTTAAAATATTTTAAAATATTTATTTATTCACGTATTTTTTATTTGTTAAAAAAAATGCTGTTTCTTTTTTCTCCAAACAATTTTTAATGCGTATAATCCGCATGAAAGGCAAACTGTAAACGCAAATAATCTCAGTAGATGTATCGAGAGATGTTAGCTAATTTGTTATTCACTTCCTACTTTCCTCTCATTCGCTCCTCCCAAATCTCGGTTCCCATGCGAAAAGTGCAGTACCGGGGAGGGGGAGGCGGGAAGGGGAGTCACGAGCGGCGGCAGCAATTAATCTATCAATCACTAGCTATACGTGCGAAGGAACGGTCAAGTGGTTAGCTGTGTAACGTCACTCAAATCTGGGGCGGCTAAGCGCTCAAAAACCGTGGCTAACCTTCGTGTAAAGCCCCGGCTGATGCGGGACAATTTCGAAGCTCGAAAACCTCTTAGAAAGATTAATGATCCCGAATTTCCTTTTTGGAATTGCTCGTCGCTCGTTCGCGCGCGGTTATCGCAATCGACGTAACACAGCCGTTAATGCACTCCTGCGAAAATAATCTCCGAGGATTGTTCCCGTTGCCTTTGCGTTTTTATTACCGTGTACCAACGAAAGATTAGTTCTCTCAAGATTCTTCAAATGTGTGATAAAAAAAATCTTCATATTTAATAAACAAAAATATGTATAAACGGGCTTCTCCAGCAACATACAAAGTAGTCGAGAAGTGTTTGAAGAGCAACAAGCAACAAGTTATTTGACGATATTTATATGAGAGGGAAATATTGGCGGGGGGGAAAAAAAGTCATCGTGAATGTGAAGAGGGCTAATGTCTTCATTTCCACGAGTATTAGGTCGAGTATAATGGATTTATTATTGCAGCAAATAAATTCCTCTCCGTAACGACCCTAATAGAGTAACCGTGGCATAGCAAACAGGATCATCCCTCCCCGTCGATAGACTATGTAAATATCCAAGTGGCGAACGAGGCGAATGTGAAGGGAGACAGAATAAGAGCCCCATAATGTGTACGCGTAGGGGTTGCTTGCTTTATATGCGAGTGGGGTGCCCGGTGGAATTGGCTTAGTCTACCCTGAAGTCAGCTCGCGCTTTCGTTACAATCCAACTGCATCAAAGTAGATGTTCTCTCTCATGTCTCGCAGCTCCTCATCAACACTTTGCCTTGCACGAACAAAGATTTAAGCTTTTACTGCACGCGCGCCTCTTAAAATGTACACGCGAATATATAATATATATAACTTACATAACTTATATAACATCATATATAGTTAGTATTGCAATATCTGACTCATTACATCCGGTTTCGCATCTCTTGATAATAACTTGGATTTACAAAGTTTAAGGAATGATAAAAATTATTACCTTGTGCATTACAAGAGCACTTACCTTTGCATGCTTTCGCGCCAAGTTGCTTATCCTCCAGTACTAAATTTTCAAAATCGTTTTGGAGGGCGACAGCTGCCGCTTGCACGGAGTTATGCTTGGAAAGAGGTCCCAGTAGCTTGTCCAAGACATCGTTCATATCCTGCTGCTTGATTCTGATGCGCCTTGACTCGAGCATCCGCACGAACTCGATTTCTGGAGGCGTCAGAAAAATTGTTGACACGCCGGAGCATCCTGCTCGCGCTGTTCTACCGATTCGATGAACATAATCTCTAGCCGAAATTGGCCCCGTATACTGAACGACGCAATCTACCTTCGGCATATCTAATCCTCGCGCTGCAACATCCTGAACAATTTAAAAAATAATGTTTTCTTGTTAAAGAATATGCTGGTTAAAATTTTGGTGTTAAATATTTGATGCATTCATGTATTAATTTAACATATTGCTGTTGTGTTAATAGAACTCAAATGTTAAATTAATAAAACAATTGAAAAAAGTGTAAGAATAACACAATGTGCATATATTTTTAATTTTACACAATAGATATGTACTTTAATGATGTACATTAGTGATAGGATTTATTTGTTAAAATTTAGAAAAAAAAAGAATATGGATTTTATTCTACATATAATTAGAAGTCAATAATATTGTTCCAAGTTAATTTTATCATTAAAAATATGTTGATTTTAAGACTTATTTAAAATTACTATAAATTTGCATTCATTTTGTGATGACATATTATTATATAGTATTAGTGTCACCATTTAAGATACTTATATTATGTTAAATTAACACAAAAGTTTGTGTGGACTGTTTGGGACATATATTATATGTTAAATTAAAGACAAATTTTTCAACTATGTGAAAAGAAATACATCTCATATAGCCTTGGATAAAAATAAATTGCAAAAATATGCGAAATACGTTCCAAAGAATCTTCATTCGATTTGTACGAGATAACAAAACGAGATTCTGCGTTTTAAATTTACTCTATTAATAATACAGGGTGAGTTATTATTAGAAATAATCATCTATAATAAATCCATAAATGCGTTTTATCGAAATATAAAAGTTACTTGATTCTGAGAATATTATGATCATTATGTGATAGCATAATTTTGCTTCAGAAAAATACTTCCGAGATTTTAAGGTCATCTTTATTTTTTTAAACAAAATTATGTTTCTTTTTCTTAAATCAAGTCTCTTTTTCAGTCTACATATAAAATTATTAAGATAAAATTATTAAAAAATCAACAATTAAAGAGATATTTCATAATTTATTAAACATTTTATGATATAAAATATATAATATTTTGTAGAGTATTCACTTTCCGATAATTTTATTTTAATATTTTTACATTGGATAATGAACTGAATCAATTGATATAAAATATGCGTAATTAATTGATATAAAAATATGCATAATTTAAGAAAAAAATATGCAGATGCAATATTTCACTTATATAATGATGTGTCATTTTCAATTTTATTTATTAATTCCTGGAAAATTTTTAATGTTTTATATATTGAAAGCAAATTTACAAGATATTTCATATAGTTTATGTCAAAATAAAATACTATAATTTTATGAACTATAGAGTGATTCTATAAAAAAAAAATTCTATTTCTAACAAAACAAAAGTAACTAATCTCCAAAATCGCTCCTCCATTTGGTACAAAAATCGACATGTTGACCGCGCAGAATGTTTCTTCGGAAAGGAATTTTAACCAAACTATTTTCTATAAAATACACATCTGAGGATTTATTAGGAGTGACAATTTCTTATCGACGACGCAGTTTTATCGGAACAATATCCTCGACACTTATCGCGCCCCTAATGTCGAGAACTGCCTAATTCCACGAATGAGAGCGAAGAGGGAGAGAGTCCGCTGGTACAAATGTCTTACAAACCGCGATGATTTCTCGTTTTGTGGCGGCGACGTAAATGCGGAGAGCGAGCGCCCGCTGCGAGACCCCAAACGGCGAACGTTTGAGCACGGCCCTGATTTCCTGCGTTCGGGTAGCCCATGATTTACCGCGGCCAAAGAGTACACCGAGTCTCTCTCTCTCTCTCTTTCTTTCTCTCGGTGGGCCCCGAGGACTAATCCCAGACCACCAGTGGGGGGGCGTCGCGGCACCCCGGAATTCTTTCGCGGCACGATACGGACATATCCGTGTATTCTTATTACATCTTTTCCTGCTATTAATTCAATACACGTCGACGACGGCGCGATCCGGGCGCCAACGTGAAGGAATATAGAAAGAAAGCAAATATCTACGACGGCCCCTCTCTCGAAATAAATATCGACCGGACCGGATATATTTCCCCCTCGACTCGCCCCACGATCCCGTTATATTTTATCGCTTGATTAATGTCGATGAAATGATTTCTAGATATTTATTTTGTGCGATTAAGAATAGTAGTTCTGAAGACAGAATAACTATATGTAAAAAAAAAAAACAATCTCTAAAAAATTAAAATTTTCATTTCAAATTAATATTTAAAAATTTATATATACAAAAAATCAAATAATTTATACGGGGTGTTTCTAAACATGCGCAAAAAAATTCTTTTTGGGAGATGATTCTTTAAGTAATTTTTTGAAGAAAAGTTTATATACACTAATGTCCTAAACGACAGAGTTTTCGAAATATCAAGTATTTTCTTAAGATTAAAAAAATAAAATCTCAAAAGATATACTTAATCCATATTTAACCTCCCCCCCTCCCAATTTTTCGCACATGTTTAGAAACATCCCATATAATCTGCGAATAATTTTGAAACAGCTATGGGAAATGAAACAAAGATTATATTAATTAGGTGAAATACTTCATCAATGCATACTCCTTCGAGATGCCAATCGCCCTGTAGTCGATGCTCGCAGAATCGTAGCGAGCGCACTTAGCGCATTAAAACGATACAAGCCACCGGTCTCGACGCGCCGTATAAAGGGAGACGGAGAGCGCCGAAGAGCGATCGATGGCGGCGATTAAGACAAACGATCGTTTAAAGGAAGGGATCCTGGGATCGGCGGGACGCGGGATCGAGAACTGATCGGCCGTTCAAAACATCTCACTCGGATCATAGATCACACGGCGGTGGATCCGGCTGAGAGCCTTCCCAGAGTCTTCTCGGGCCGCGGGGATGCCCCTTCGTGGCTTTTCAGCGTGGAAATTAATAACGCCGCCGTAAAACCTACGTGTGGTAGCGATCCCGTAAAACGTGGGCGGCTGCCATCGCGCATTCCGCAGAGTTCAACATTAAGGAGTCAAATATGCCCGACATTTCTCTCCAAGTACACGGTAAATTATTTTGCTCTCTTCCTCTTGCTTATGCACCAATGTTGAAAGCGTCGTGTCGATACGTTCAACTACAAAATTCATTAATTTAGAGTTTTAATTTAGAAATTTAAGAAATTTAAGGATATATATTTATGAATTTTTAATATTTTGAATTTTTTTAATCTTACACAGTTAAAAAATTTGGTTTAAATTTAATATATATCGTAATATATATGTCCCAAATTTAATATATATCAAATGTTCACAATTTGTGTGTTAATTTAACATAATATATGTTAAATGGTGGCACTAATATATTTCCTATATTTCAACATAAATTGCAAACTTCATAGTAATTTGAGATTAATTTTGTGTAAAATTAACATATTTTTAACTTAAAAATTAATTTGGAAAAATATTATTGATGATCTATAATCATTTTTACTACTATTGTAAAATAAAATCAACATTTTCTATAAATTTTAAGATAAATCCTGTCACCAATAATACAAAACATATCTATTATGTAAAATTAAAAATATGAGCACGTTTTGTTATTTTTATACATTCTGTTATTTTTTCAATTTTTTTAATAATTTAACATTTCAGTTCAATTAATACAAAAAAGCAATATGTTAAATTAACATATGAATGTGTTAAATATTTAATAAAAATTTTAACCAGCATATTTTTTAACAAGAAAAAATTTTCCAACTATGTAATAGTTTTCTACTGAAGAATTCTTTATATACAAATATTCTTATATACAGAATATATCAGATTAATGAAATTTTGGAGTCATTTAGGAAATTGAATATGGAACAAAAAATTCCGATAAACATAAGTACAAAAATGCTTCTTTAAAAGTTATAGTTAATAAATTTCGAAAAATCATGTTTTTTTTTTTATTCTAAAAATAACTTCAAAACCCTTCATTTATTTGAAAAAATAAATATAATTAAATGACAAACTAAATTATATCAATTTTATTTAATTCTGATGAAGCGTCCAAAAGAAAATAAATTGTAAATAATAAAAACAGCAGAAATTTGAAAAAAACTATCTTCCAATAATCTTTGTATAAACACTATAGTCGCAGTGCAAACATTGCATAAATATAAACAAAAAATGTTCTTATTAAATTTTGATCATAACTAACATCACTTACAGAAAGTTTATTCGCTATAATTTTTTAACGAAACGTTTCCGCACTTATGGGAATTTTCTTGTTCCGTATTTAATTTCCTATAAGACTCTGGAGTTTCATTGACCTGACTGGGAACACCTCGTGTAACTGTTTATATTTAAGTAAATTCACATTTAAAATCGCGAAATTTTATATTTTCTTCCTGAGTTTTGCATATATGTCAATACACAGTTGCTTGGCGAATTTAAATTTAATTCCACTTTCAATTCCACTTTCAAATTCTAAGTCAAAAAGAAGTGAAGATTGATGAACAATGATTGTAAACAATGCAATGTGCAAATAAGCATTCCTTATAAGAATGAATAATCGGCATTAAAGATGGTTTAATCTATAACATCAACAAAATACAATTATTAATAAAGAAAATTGAAAATGTAAAGTCGCATATAAAAAAATAATAAAATTAGCACAAAAGAGGCATTCCTCATTAAGAGATAATAAGCATCAAAAACGTGTTATATAATATCTATAAAATTCTAGCTAGATTATCATAAAACTACGTGTGGATTTTCAAATATTCCCTTCCAAAAAAGCGGGCACCAAATATTGTATAAGTATTCGACTGTAGCTTTAATCCTTCCATCTTGTTATTACTTTGACTTCGCCCCCTTCCCATAATTTTCTTATTCAAAATTTTTATACTTGTTGCAAAATTATGACATATACAAAATCCAAGAATGAATAAAATTGAGAGAATATATAGCTCACTATAAAGGTCTGACGCGAACAGCTTTATACCGGATTTTGCAGATTCATGTGCTGCTTTTCTCTCTGATTGGCAATGGGAATTTAAAAGAACGTCGATTAATTGCAACGTGTGTGTATAAAACTTAACGAGGATAACAGAAGAAGATAACGAGGATCTACGCGAATTTCGGTGTTGGGTCAAACCGATTGTGAGAGATCGTCTGACGGGAAGAAATTAATTTTCACGCCGCCTAAAAGGATTGTCACTCGTTCGCGTGATGTCGATCGTGCGTTCACAAATCTCGCCATCGAGATTTAATCGTTTTTTTTTTTTTTTTTTTTTTTTTTTTTTACTTACGTACGCATTCTCCTTGCGATACTTTCGGACACGTGAAAGCGCTATACCAGTATTTGACGGTAAAATCAGAATTAGCCGATGAGGAAAGATATAATGAGATCGCGGGTTTTATTTTCGACAATCCTTACGAGACGAAATCGATCGCTTTCACTGGTAATTACGACGGTTAAAGCAGTCGCCCATAGAGTTCAATGCGAATCAGAAAGTTGCTCTGTTATTCGACGTCAGATTAATTCGGCCGATGTAATACGGATGTAATTAGCGGCGGAGAAAGAAAGTTATCCATTTACTTGGCGAACATTATAGCGCCGTGATTAATTATGCCATTCACAGAACGCAATTAGCGAAACAAGCGCTTCTATGAATATATTATAAATATTTTAATCATTACAAATCGAATAAAAATGTATCCTTTAACTAGGAATATATATATATATATATATATATATATATATATATATATATATATTTTGTTGACAGCACGATTTGTGTTTCATAAGAAAATCAGTAATCGCTTATAGAGAATTAATGTGCTATGTTACAAAGTTTGAATTGCTAAACGATTTCTTTAGAAAGCGAAGAAAGCACATAACGGATGATCATAATTATACTCATTACCGAGGCCTCATGCGCTCGTATAATTTTTAACCTCTGAACGCAGCGTGGGTCCAGAGGTATTAAATTCCCTCTCGAAAGAATAAGTCATGGAGAGTGTGTGTAATTTACAGCTCAGAGTGCGCCGACAGATATCCTTGTGACTTTTCTTTCATATTATATACTCTTTTAGCTTAATTTTTAAATTCTTTTTTTTTTTCTTTTAATTAGATTTAATTTTACATAATTTCTTTTTTTATAATTTTGTATATATTTTTTCTTAATATTTTTTTCTTGATATATCAGTATCTTAAATAAAGCATCTTACTAATATATATTTTAAGCGCAAAGAAGGGTTTTTAATATTTATAAAGATTTTTAATCGCGAAGAAATAAAGAAAGTTTAGTCAATATATGTCAAACGAAACATTTTTCGACATATACTGTATATTTTAGATTAAGAAATTAGACAAGTTAAAAATATTTAAGTACTTATAGAGTATGCAACTAAGGCAATGAAGAAAATTATATTCGCAAAAATTTCGTGAATATTCAAAGTAATTTTTGATAATTTAAAATGTATGACTCACCGTGCACAGTAGTACTCCACTCTTCGCTTGGCTAAAAGTTTTGAAGACCTCCGTCCTTTCCTTCTGCGTCATGTTACCGTGTAGTTTGAAGAATTCTACGTCAACCAGCGGATCGGAGTCTTCGTCATCGTCATCCATTGGTTTCGTAAGGACAGAGGATAAAATTTCGATGTGGTAGTCCACCATATCTTGCGTGGCCATAAAGATCACTATTTTATGCTCCCCAGGAATCTAAGATAAAACAGAACATCAGAACACCAGAAAAAATGTAATAATGGATCGCGAGTAAAATTACATTGTTCTTGAAATGGAGAGCAAAAAGATTTCCTTACTTGACATCTACTGGCGATGTAAGCGCTCAGAGTGACCATTCTTAATTTAGGCGGAGTGACTATGTAACTCTGAATTACACTTTGTGGAACTATAAGATCTTCGTTGATCTCGCTGGTGTCTCCTCCGCTCATTTCTAAATTCTCTTTAGCCGCGTCAACGAAGATCGGATTGTGCATCGCGAGGCCCGCTAATTTTTCAACAGCTTGCGTCAAAGTCGCGGACAATAAAATTGTCTGTCTTCTTGATTGATTTACATTTTTGCAATCTTGCTCAATGTTTTGAGCATTTTCCGATTTTGAATCAGATCCTTGATTCGTACTTAAATATTTTGTATCTTTTTTCCTTCCTTTCAATGAAACTTTCTTTTCTTCAGTAATATCTTGATTGTAATCTTCACTATCACTTGAATGATACGCGTGTCTCACTTTATCACTATCGATATGATCTTCTTCTATTTTATTACAAAATTTTGTATCTTCTTTTGAAATTTTTTTATCAGTTGATGTGTCTTTAATATTTTGCTTCAATATTTTCATAGCATCATATCCAGATTCAGCTTTGTTGGAACTTGACACTTTCAAAGCACTTACTATCCTAAATTATATAATTTTATAATTATATAATATTATAATTTTATAATTATTAATTATATTTACTTACTTAATAAATTAAACAATTAATTAATAATTAATTAAATTAATTATTAATTTATTTTTATTAAAAATTTATGACAATCTATTGTTCTTCTATAAAATTAAAAAAAGAAAAAAAGACTCACTCAGAAATATCCTTTTCATATCCCATATCAAGCATTCTATCAGCTTCATCTAATACGAAATATCTAACTTCATTTAATCTCAACGCTTTTGTATGCCTTATGTGATCTAATAATCTGCCAGGAGTAGTTATTAATATATTACATCCCTTTCGTAATCGAGCTTTTTCTGCCTTTCTCTTTTCTCCGCCAACTATATACCCTGGTACAATCCATGTAAAAGGCTGAAATTATTTATAATCTAGTTTTAATATACTATACAAATATTAAGTATTTCTATCAAAAAAATATATTCGATTAACTCACTTTAACTAATTTTATAAAACACTCATATGTTTGCAGAGCCAATTCTCTTGTTGGTACAACTACAAGAGCCGATAAACCACTATTTCTATTTAATTTTGGTCTAATTTTATGTAAAAACTCTACAATAGGTAAAGCATATGCTAACGTTTTCCCAGATCCTGTCTGAGATCTTATTAAAACATCTCTAGCTGAGAATATCTCAGGAATTGCCTTTTGTTGAACCGTTGTCATTTTGGTTATATCCATATTTTGTTCTAAATTCGAAATCTGGGAGATAAAGAATATAAGTTATTACTTTAATACAAAAATTTTCATTTTTAAATACTGATTGAATGTAAATATTAACCATATATGGGTGAATATCGAGATCTGCAAAAGTGATCTTCGTAAAAACTGGTTCGTCTACAGGTTTTACAATTCTTTGTCCTATAGTTGGTACATCAGGATTATTGCCAAATAAAGACGAGATTTTTCCACCTGCTTTGTGCAGTTTTGGAGTCTTGTCTGATTCCCTGTTATTATTTATAATCTTCCCTTTACGTTTCTTTTTATCTCTTTTATTCAAAATATCTATCCTTTCCGTTACTTTCAAGATAGGAGATTTTTCAGTTACTATTTCAGATTTTTCATTTAATTTATTATCTGTATCAATGTCATGTGACACATTTAATTCAATTTTATTTGATTCATTCTTCAATCGACCTGAGAATATGTCGGAAAGTGATTTTTTCTGTTCGATTAAAGTATTTCTTTTTTTCGCCAACAATGTCTCACCGATATGTTGTTTTGTTATCTTTGTAAAGGATACCATCTGCTCGTTTGTAATATCAGAATTTGCTAGAGATAAAACTTTATTAGATTTCAAATCCTTTTTATCTTTCTCATCGGATTGTTTAATCTTTCCTGACTTCGCCATTGTATCTTTAACATGTGGTAGAATCTGAGACTGTGTATTTCGAGTGACTGCTTTGGCTTCTTTCAATTTTTTAGCAAAGATAGTCGATAATGATTTCTGTCTAACTCTTTTATTAGATTCTATACCTTGTGTATTCACATTTTTTGACTCCTTATTATTTACTTTTTTGCCTAAGGATTGATTTTTCAATCTCTTAATCGAAGTTTTTAAAAGCTCGCTCCTTCTCCGTTTATTCTGAGTAGACACAAATATTTATAAAAAAAATTATTTATATTTTTCTTTTTATGTATTTACTTAGTTAGTGTGAACTGATGACATAAAATTTATAATATTTCTACACACATGTTTCATACACACGTGCACGTGTTTACAGATTTCCTAACCTAACTTATAATCAAATACTTACAGTTCTCGCTGAAGAAACTGGATTCGACGTTACATTTAAAGAAATATCCATATCTTGAATTGCCATTGTACATACAAAATAGCTCGTTTTTAGCACTTTTTATTTGCGATACAACGAGTAAAGCTACGTATAAAACACGACGTAATTCAGAAACACACGTCACATTGAGCACGTTACGGATTGCGGAACATGTGGCAAATTGCGCGCATGCGCGTTATTTTAAATCGAATTAATTTCGAGATTCTACGCTACATGTGTGCGTCTCGTGTGTGTTTCCTTAATATATTTTTTAATTTTGTTAATTTTATTGTTGATAATTATAATATTTGATGAAGTATGACGGAGGTTTCTTTACTAATTTATTTAAAGACGCTAATTAAATATTTTTTTTAGATATTCTTACTCACACTCAGTTCGATTAGACTCTGAAATCATCTTGTTTAGAATATAATTATCATACTTACATAATGTATCATCATCAGTGGACTTATCTTATCTCAAGCACTTATCTCCTGCTTTGAATATTAATCTTTTTTAATGACATGAACTCATTAGATTAATGACATATTATATATATATACAGGGTGTCCGGCGTCAATCGCATCACCCGTCGTGTGCAGATAGAGAAAATAAAACTGAGAAGAAAAGTCCTGTACCATTTTTTTCGATAACGCTTAATAAAAGAGTTACTATTGAGTGAAGTCTGACAATTCAGCGTCGACCTTTAGCTGGACGTCAATGAGCCACGCGCCTGGCATGTGCGCGTGAGCGCTCAGCTGTTTACAGCGCCTCACTGACGTGCGCCCGGTTAAAGATCGGCGATGATTGGCCAGACTTTACTCAATAATAACTCTCTTATTAAGCATTATAGAAAAAAATGGTACAGGACTTTTCTCCTCAGTTTTATCTGCTCTAAAAAAGGCGCCATCTTTGGTTTTGATAATTTTGAAAAAACACTTCTCGAGAAAGTTTAAAAAATTATAAAAGAATTTTGCGCGATATAAAAGAAATAAATTTAAGATAATAATATTATTTTCGAATTGCTCAATAAACATTAAACTAAGAGAAAAATAATTTTATATAATATTATTTTGATTGTATTTTATCGCACGATTTGTTATATTATACATTGTGATTTTGTTTTAAACGCTAAATGGCATATGCGACAAAAGATATTTTAACCCTTGCATTCCATTTCAATATATTGAATCAATTTACTGATATTTTGATCAAGGAAAGCGAAGGTATGACAAAATCGTTGAAAGATGTCGGAGGGGCAGTTGTAAAAGATTTAGTACCATTTATTAGTGAACATACACTAAACGCCATGTGCAATAAGATTTCTTAAAGTTGCTATTCTCCTGTATTATATACAGATTTCATTCTAAATGATATAGCTTGAGATAAGGAGATAATTTGTTCAATTGAAATACAAAAAAAAACAATGCTGCAGAAAAAATAAATAACATCCGATTTTTTATACTCAAAGCTACTTATAAAATATTCAGTTTCAATATTTGTAATTATCTTCAATTGTATATCCGGTTTTATATAATAAATATACTTGCAGAAATTGCCATGGGCATCTCTCTACAAAAACTTAACGAGTTCCAGCAACAATATCAAAATGCGTCTCACGATATGATGGAATTGATATCTTATAGGTAATTCATGGATATAATAAATAATTGTGTGATGTATTTATAATTATTTAAGTTATATTGTATGTGATATATATTTTTCATATATATTTTGTATAACAAATTAAATATTTAATAATGATGTGAAAGTGAATAAGTTAATAAATTATAAATTTGAAACATTGATCCGTTTAAAGCAGCAATTAAAAATCAAAATCTATTGTTCATGCTCCGTTTTATTTCAAATTGTTTGCAATCTTTTGTTCTTAAATTATAATACAACTTTTATTCAAAGTAATACAGATATTAAGCTTTAGTTACAATGTATTTTTTCAATTATTAAAAATTTATTTATATTTATGCTTATAAAAACCAAAATATTAAGAAATATTTTTTAATTACTATTAAGAAATACACTTTAATTACTATCAATGACGCAGGAACATGTGAGGATTGAAGTTGATACCTTGATGCAAGAAAACGGAGGGAAACTTATCAAGAGATTGTTGCAAAATTTATTATATTTAAACAGATGTTTAAAGGAAACGTTACGTTTATATCCCACTGCGGCTTCTATTATACGAGACGTTAAGAAGAATGTAAAATTACGTAATTAATCATATTTTTGTTACATATATCTTTGAATATGTTTGAACATTTTACAGAGTATATATTATATATATTATTGATTGACTGTAAAATAAATTTAATTCCTTTAACATTTAAGAATACAATATTATGTTCATGTTATTTCTCAAAAGAATTCTTAATTTTATGAATTTATATATGTTGTAATTTTATAATACGCTTTTAGGCTCATATGTTATACCTGCTGGAAGCGATCTTACATCTTAATATCTAGAGTTTCGGAGTTCATAGAGATCCCAATTTTTGGTCAAATCCAGAAGTATTTGATCCGGATAGATTTTTGCCCGAGAGGATACAGAATCGACATCCTTATTCCTATCTACCCTTCAGCGCAGGACCGAGAAATTGCATAGGTGAATTGCTCGCGATTTTCTTTTCTTCGCGTGTAGATAGTTTTGAATAAAAATTCGAATGCAGGTCAACGATTCGGTCTGCTGGAGTCGAAAGCTATGATTGCTCTTTTGGTGCACAATTTTTACTTGGAGCCCATAGATTATTTAAAGGATATCCGGTTGAAGCTCGATATGTTGATTTGTCCTTCTCATCCGGTACATATAAAATTCATCCCAATCAGCCGCAAACAATTTTTCAAAACTAACATGAATACTACATGAGTGTAAAAAATTATAATGAAATGAAATGTGTGTATATTTTACATTAAATATGTTTACTTCTAAATAATTTTTCTATTACATTTATGTGTAATTTTTTTCCTCATATATTTTATTAGTTACGGATCTTTATATATCTTCATTACATTAATTGTTTAATATTTCAAAAATATGTTAAATAAAAAAAAATCAAATTTTATACTGCTCACATTTTTCTTTATTTCTAACATACTTTCATTATTAATACGCTCTTAAACTAAAAAATGCCTATGAATATTTCAAATTTTTATTCTCAGTTTGCAAAGATTTGTTTTCTGTTTCATGAATCTTGAAGAGAGGCGATTACGATAATTACGAGCCCTTATTTGAAAGGAGTCTCGTCAATTAATAGCTGAAATAAAACGATCGTGTTTCTTGTAACTATTGCGTGTGCTGAATTTGGCTATTAAAAATATTTGGTATTATGTTATTTTATCGATTTATGTTTATTATGTGTTTTTGTGTAAATTTTCATTTAGTTAGCGTTTTTGCACAAGCTAACAAAGCTGACGAGAATAAATACAAGAAAGTTATTAATAATTTGCTGCCTGCTTATATTGTTACTTTGAGAGCCGATCTTGTTAACTCAACTATGTGCGGAAAGGATTTACGAGACTTCCGAAATGCCGTGGATCAACGAATATTGTGGAGCTTGAAAAGTAAGTAAAAGTCTGTTTGTTTAATCAACTTTATAAAAAAAAATTTGAAAATTAGAAAAATTAATTGATAAATAATTATTTGCGTTTACTCTGAATTGCGTTTATAAATTAATTATCTAATTACATAAATTATAATTAAAGTTAACTAAATTCGTATGCCTTTTCTTATAATTGACGTAAAAAGAGTAAATTATTAGTTAACGATTATTAATTAGTAATTAGTTAATAGTTATGGTTAATTTTAATTAGAGAATATTATATTGTAATAAATTAAGTTATGTACGCGTACACGAGCAAAATTACTTGATTTTCTAGATATTTTCAAATTTATAAAACAATTGATTTATATGATAACACTGCTAAAAACAATTTTTATATTAAATGTTTGAGATAATTGATGTAAGAATAATACTCGCCATAATAATGATATTATTAATCGCCAATTAAATAAAATCTTACAAAATTTTATCTTATACAATAAATGAACAAGAAATTAAATTATACTATACTATACTATCGATACTCTGTATAAAATGTCCTTGTAAAAGCGTGCGCGCAAAGAGGCGTTAATACGCTGACGAAGTTGATTATCATTATTGACAGTGAATCATTAACGTGTCTTTGAAGCATCCAAGGCGATATCGGTCGTCGCGATAATCGAATAGCGCTCCGTCGAAACATCAGAGACTCTCTGTGTTTTGACAACAGTCACATGCACACCGGAATACAGTGCCCGTCATGAAAGCAAAGTTTGGCAATTATCGGCGTGATTCGAGATGAACGGAATCAATTTCGACGCTCGTACATGTTTACTTCCGATCAGGCGTGTTTACACTTTTTACGGTGTATCACGTGCAACGTGTTCTCTGACAAGGTAACGCGAAGAGTGCCATCAAGAACGCCGGAGATGGGATCGGATCATTTCGTGCTCGTAAGGCAACGCGATCGGACGAGAAAAATTTTAAAAAATTCGCCATGGTCGCTCGTAGAACCTGCTGCATCGACGTGTCATTAGCGGCGAGGATAATCGGAGCATACACGATGGTGAGAGTGGAATTTCTCAAGATATTAACGATAAATGTCATTTTTCAATATTCGGATATTTATACATGTATTACTTCGTCTGATTTTTAAAAATAAAAAATTTTTATTATATTATTATTATTATAAATTATTAATATTAATTAATATTGTTAATATTATTAATATTATTAGTTATTAATTATTATTATTATTAATTATTATTATTTTATTAATTATATTTATACATATATTACTTCGTCTGATTTTTAAAAATAAAAAATTTTTATTATATTATTATTATTATAAATTATTAATATTAATTAATATTGTTAATATTATTAATATTATTAGTTATTAATTATTATTATTATTAATTATTATTATTATTTTATGAGAAAAATAATTCTTTTAATATTTCTCAAAATTAAGTACGTCGTTTTAAACGTTTCTAATTCAAGTATTTAAATACATAAACATTTGTATTATTTTTGAAAATTTATATCTCTCGTTATTACGCTCTCAGTTTTCTATTTATTTGTCTCTCTATCATCAGTCCACTTCGGTTCTAATGATAAACATGTTGGTAAGCAACTTTTTCTCGAAGAGTGACGATGAAGATTTTTTCAAAGTCGCCAAGAATTGGGCGATACTGGGATTCAATTGGATGCAAGCTTTCAGATACATGCATCTGCAGAACAAAGGTAAGAGAGCGCGAATGACTGCTTAAATTATTGTTCCACGAACGAATTACGATAACGTAAAGTATGTTTTTAGTGCAAACAGCCATGGTATGCTTCCTGACATATATCAGTCTGTTTCTACTGGCCGGTGCATATCTCGCCTTGGCATCATTTACGGTAAGCGTTTTTTTTTTAAATATTATAGATTTCTAATTAACTATTCAATTACTTGGTGAAAGTTTGAATTGATATTTTATATGGGAAAAGAAAGTCTAACTCTCGTGACGTCACGCGTCTGCACTCCAATGATTGAGCAAGAAAGAAGAAAGACAGAAAAAGCCTAATCATATAAGAGAGATATCTTTCTTTTAATTTTGGACGTATCGCTATAAACTATTAGATTTTTCGATAAATTTCCTAAGTAACAAAAAAATCTATGTAAAAAATCTTTGGTTGTTTATAAATTAAAAAAAAAGAAAAAATATTTAAGAATAAAAGAACTTTTTGCATATATTGTTTACAAGTGAAATATGTAAACAATTACATGTCTCTGTGTCATATATTCTATTTTTTTTCACATTTCTTTTCTTTAATTTTGCTGTAAACTATTAGTTCTCGATGAATAATATTTTGTAAAAAAATTTTTAATTTCTTTCTAATTTATAAAAAAGTTAAAATTAATTAATTAAATTATTTTTTTTCTAATATCTGACAGTAAAATAATAAATGTTTTTTGCACACATTGTTTACCAAAAAAGATTTTTTATTATTTCCCTTTCGCGGTAAAGGTCGCAAGTATCGACGTCGTCGATCGAATACAAATTCATCAAACGCTCTTTATCCGCAAGATATATTTCGGGCACGTAACAGCCTTGTCTGAAGCGCGCTAACGACTACGCTAACTTCCGCATACGTTCACAGAGGAGACATAAGTACGCCGTGCCTTGGATGTATTTGCAAATAATTAGCATAACAGATCAGACCATGGCGCTATCTAATCATATAATACAGGAGCAACAGAACGCTACCTTAGCTAGATCCATGACATACAGCATCTATTTAAGTAAGTACAAATATATATTTCTCTTCTCTACAATCGTGAAAAAAATTCAAGCTATAAAATTATGATTCTCAACACCGTTGAAAAATTTATATTTCCTTAATAAAAATATTGAATAAAAAAAAAAAAGTATTTTTATAAAAGAAATTATACGCTTGACAATAATTTCAGTTTTGAGCATCTATTTGTGGATGATCGTGCATGCAGCTCGAAAACAATGGTACGAGGAGCAGCGAAATCACGTGGAGTGCGAATTGAGAGTGTCGGATCCTCCACCAGCATCACCCACAAACGGCAGCGACTCCAAGTCACCGTCCTTTCTCTCGCAAAACTTTTCCATGTTCAAATCACCGCGACTGCCGACGATTCTGCCCAAATAACAAAGTGGAAAAGTCCACGAAGAACTGTGGATAATTCTTGAAAGATTCTGACAGAACCGGACGAAGGGAGTCATTGACAGAACTTCTAGGATCGGCAAGGGTGATTTGAAGAATCAATATGTGAGATGGAAAAGCCGAGAGATTTTCTTCGTAATACCTCGTTATTCGGCGTTTTTGATTTTTTTTTTTTAATATTATTATTTGAGACTACGCTATTTATATATATTTATTTTTAGATATAAAGATAGACGATTAATAAATTACTCAGCTAGCAAGCACACGTGATTTTGACATTAAATGACATGCATTTGTTACTTGGGTGCATCTGTCACGCTCATGCTTAAAATTCCGACGGAATTTTTTCTACGAAATTCATAGAACCATCGACAAAATTTATTTAACTTTACTGTGTGAGTAGTACATAGTAGCTTCATTATGTATGATAAAGTTTGCTATGTCGACTATTGACAAGATAAAATGTTATCAAAGACACAAATAAATGGAATTAAATTCAAATTTAATCAAATCAATATTTAATGCGAGTTCTAGAGATAAGACACGTATTAAAAATTTTTTAACACAAGAAATATATGAAACGGATCTTGTGTTAATTTTAACGCATCTGTTCGTAAGCGACACAAGATATTTCTGAGAATTTAGACGTTAAGTCGACGGGCTATTCATTGATCCCCTTTACCTAATGGAATATTCGCGAACTACTAAAGTTCGCTAGTCGGCGAGTCAGGAATGAGGGAGACGTATAATAATGCGGAGAGTAAAACTTCACATAAATCAGTCGGGAGATGCGACTAATAGAGTGTATCAAACGCGCCCTCGGCGGAGCGTGCGCTTGCATAGAAAATATGAGAAACGGCCGCGTTTTACGTCGAAATACTTTTAAATTTCCTGAATTTCGATCGCACGCAAGCATATTCGCTATACAGGGTCGATCGTCTCTTCGCGATGGAAGTCGATTTGTCCGAGAATAGCTCCAACTTTTCAGCAATATTCGCGAGAATAGTGATCGAGCGTACAATATATGACGAAGAGGAAGGCTCTCGATACGATTTATCGTAGATGCTTTGTCGTATCGATATAATATATTCGTATTTATACAGATATATATACTTTAATAATGGTACATGAGCTATTATATATTAGCAATATTTTATTCGGTTCAGTATTTTGTTATTTTAAAAATAAGTATAGAATGACAAAGAAAAATTTCCAATCTTGTATATATTTATTTAAGTATCTTTTTTAATTCTAAGTTTATTTATATTTATATTTTCATATATATAAAAATTTATTTTTATAATTCTAGCAAGTCTTTTTTCTCTATTTTTATCCCCAAGCATAAAAATTTAATTAAATCTTAATTAATTTTGATTTAAAATTTATTTGAAATTAATATATTAATAAATAAAATTATTAATTAATAAATAAAATTTACTAATTAATAACTAAAATTTATTAATTTAAAATTTATTAATAATTTAAAAATTATTTAAAATTAGTATATTAATAAATATAATTTATATGCATATATTTTGCATTATAATTTGTATGCATATATTTATATATATATATATGCGTCGTCCTAGGGATCCAAGATCTACTAAACCTTCAATGATGTCACATTTTCGACTATATTCTTCAAATTTTTTTATTGACATCTCATCAAATTTTAAACAACAGACTCTCTGAGAAGGTGGTAGTTTGGATAATTTTTTTTCAATTTTATGAAATATTTCTTCGCAAAAACTTGGTATTTCTGTTTCAGATATCCAATTTCTGACAGAAGATTCTGATGGGAAGTTTAATCCAGCTTTTCTCAGCCGTGAATATCCACTTGTGGAATAGTAAAACATTTGTTTCGCTAAATCTTTTTCTTCTTCTGTATATTCTTTAGTCCCCTTATATAGTTGAAGTTTTATCATAATTCTCGCAACTGGTTTTAGACATTTCTTTTCATTTAAAAATTGGTTTACATTATGTTTGCAAATGTCCTTCCTTTTTCGAGATTCAATATTGTGACGTTTTAACATTGCAGTTATATTTTTTTGTTGTCTCGTTTTTTGCATTAGAAGCTTTTTTAATTAAATTTCTTTTTTTAATTTTTCCATTTCACATAATTCGTCTTCATTGTATATTTTTTTAGGAGTACGCTTTTTTTCGGTTTTTCTATTCGCTTTTTTGGCATATTTGCTTCTATTTTTTTTTGTAAGTAATTACTTCAAAAAAGTAGAGGTGGATTTTTATTATTAAACTCATCGTCTGCGATATCATCTCCGAAATTGCAAAAAAGTTTTTTCCAAAACGATAACATCTCTTAGGTGTTGCTTTGTTTATTGTGGCTACTTCGCAATTTGTGCTGTTCTTTTTGGCCTCTGCAATGTCTACTTGAAAATCATTATGACTTTCAACTTCCATTGGAATACAATCTTGATGATTTAATTGTGAGTCAACACTATCTTGTACAATATATTCCATTGTTTTCTTTTCTTCTGTAATTTTTTCAGCGTTATCGTTGATAAAATGTGAAATTTCAATATTCTTTGGGCTCCATGATATGGAATTTCTTCTAATATGTAATTTTGTAGGGTTTTTGAAATCTTCTTTATTAAAATGGTCTGCATATAAACGAGTGGCACCCGTTTGACCACGTTAATATTGACCACGGTCCCGTTTGACCACGTTAAAATTGACCACGTTGCGAATAGCCACGTTGAT
>JBCEZX010000019.1:1779727-1797511 GCA_039654345.1 Cataglyphis cursor
CACACACACACACACACACACACACACACACACACACACACATATATATATATATATATATATATATATATATATAATGCGTATATTATATATATATATATGTTTTTGATATAAAAAAAATAATATATAGTAGAATATATGTATGAACATTATATACATATTTTTGCGTAGCAAACAGTTCAACTTATGGATACATCTACATTATCTACATTACACAGCTATAGATTAATCAACGAATTTAAAAATAATTTATATATAATTTTTTAATTACATATTTATAAAATTGATATTAATTAATATATAAATAATAAATTTAATTAATAAAGTAAAAGTCTGTTATTTATATTAACTTTATTATTTATTAATATTAATTTTAAATAAATTTTAAATTTTCCAAAAATGACATTTTACTTAGTTAAATTTTATCAAGAATAATGAATATCATATAATATAATATGTATAGTACATACGCACAGAGTGCGTATATAAAATGCGCATTTATAACACAATTAAAACATTATCTAAGAAATCAATTTATAAAAAATTTTGATATAACGAAAAAGGGGAAGAAAAACAAGTATGTAATAAGATATTTTATAGCACGTATATTTAAAAAAAAAAAAATGTATAAGCACACATATGCGTACGCAAAAATACAACTTAATTGTCAAAACAATACATTTTCAAAAAAAACTTTCAACATAACATAATCAAATTTTATGAGTTATTGTAGTTTATGAAAATGTAGCAAAATGTATAATTCATTAAACAATAGTGATTTAAATTTAAAATAATTCTTATAATTATTATTACTTTAATATTGATATTTTATTATTATCTTAATAAACAGGACTTGTAATTTAATTCGAAACATTTAATAAAAGCAATATTTTAATGTCATTGTTGTTAATAATGCACTTTCTTTTATGTTTTGTTTTTATTTTTGATCATGTATATAAAACAGAGAATTCTACAGATTTTAAATAAAAGTTAATATAATTAATTTATTATAAAAAAGTTAATTAATTATTAAATTTTAAATTACAATTATATAATTATAATCATAACAATTATAGATCTTTTTAAACGTTTTTTTATTTTCAAAAAACCAAAGTACATATATACGAGAAGGACATTTTATAATATTTCGGTTAGAGTTAGAATACAAGTATAAGAAAAAGGGAATAAGTAATCTCCCCTTTCCCCCTATCAACTTAAAATATATTACTACTTTTTTTTTAACATGCAAAGTTTGGTGAAATTTTGATTATAATATTACGTTATAAATATTTTTTTATAATTTAAGGTAAATTTATATTATCTTTGAATAATAAAACACGGATTACATTTACCAACAATACTAATGTAATAATGCGATAACTAAAATAATATAAGAGTTAAATAAATGTTACGCAATTTTTAAATAAAAAATCCATGTACATAATCGAATATATATAATTAAGTGTAGAAATGCTTTTTGAATATTACTATTCGACTATCTCCTTCAGCTTTTCTACAAGTAACGCATTAACAATATCCGAAGTCAATGACACCAATACATCTGTAGCTACTGCTCTTGCTACTACAGTTCAAGACCCCGATATGTAAAGCGATACGATTTGAAACGTAAAAGCGAGATAAAACATTTGAACATTCCAAAGTCATCACAGTAGATACACAATCGCATAAATACATCAATAATATAGATTTGTCTCTTGCTTTTTTATAACAAAAACATTATTAATTTAATATTATGATAATTTTTTCAAAAATAAATGTAGACATTACAGTATTAATGTTTACGAGGAATTACTATTCGGAAATCGATCTGCGGTTGATTTGCAAAATAAAACGAGTAACAAAAAAAATATTTTATTATATACAAAAGTTACTTATATATGTACACTGTTCTTCGATATAATCGCCATTTGAATTAAAACATTTGTAATAACGCGTCACCATCTTTTGTATGCCCTCATCAGAATACGCAGTCTCACTGGAATCTCAGTCAACACTTCTAGCACTGCTCATTAGCTTCTCGTTGTCCTCAAATCGCTGCATTTCTAGCCATACTTTCATGCTTGTGAATAAAAAGTCCTCGGTGCTAGATCCATGTTGTAAGTCGAAAAATTTTCATCGAACTTCTAGAGTAGTGCAATGGGAATTTGATTGTTCACTTACCTTACAGCCCAGATCTTGCAACGAGCGACTTTCATCTGTTTACGGAAAATACATGAAAATACGGCGAAGATTCGAGGCATCTAAGAATTGATAAGCAATAGAGTAGTCATAACTGGGTTCTTGCTAATTGAATATATCGGCAATCGACATGTATGAATAAATGCGTAGAAACAAATTTATCAGCGATACTTTTGTTGACAAACGAGATTTCGTGAAAGAGCCAGGTGTTCTACAAAATGTATTTACACATAAGACAAAAGCTGGCAGTTATTGATTCATTAGCATTGAATTAGTACTGTTTGTTTCAGTTAAATAATGACTACAACCTTTAAGAAAGATTATTGAAATAGGATTGTGGTTTATTTGATAAAGGACTGTACAAACAATAACGTTAGCTGCTGGACTTTTCTTTTGACTACCTGCGGGAAACCATAAGTCTTACACTCGATATTAACTAGAGATTATATAGGTTATATAGGTACTTCGTATAAATAAATAAAATATTTATAGCAAAATTACATTTGGAATCAAATCATGTAAAAGAATTTTACAAGTCTTTTCTTTTTATTATATATTGTGCATGTGTGTGAATATATAAGATGATCTATGAATAGATTTTCTGAAAGTATGATATACAAACAAAACAAATAGTATATATAAGAGTTAAATTGTTTCGAAAGGGACATCGAATACTGCCTGAGTTTTAAGGATGTTTAAGGATGATTTCGGAAATTTTAAGATCAATTCAATTTTTTAAATTAAATTATCCTTTTTTTTAAATAAATCTATTCTTTTCATTATTCTGTGTATAGAAATTTTAGGGTAAGTATCTAAAAATGAATAGTTTAGAAGATATTTTGATTTTTTTATAGCGTACTTTATGGGTTGTTTAATATTCTCTGAGCCCATTAATAGAATTGTAATCTACGATTTAAATCAATCTCTTTCAAATGTCGCATAAAAATTAAATGATACAGATAAAAATGCTGATATCTCAATACTCGCGATATAATGTATGATGGAATTTGATGATTATGACTGATGTGTGTATGTTGACATGGATTTGTAGAGCTATGGATTTTAGAATAACTGAAAACATAACACTCGATTTGGGCCTTGTAGAAAGTTGTTTATGTCCTTGATATTCCCATCAAAGTCCAACTAATGATTTTATCATAAACAATATTATGGATATCTGGATAATTTTTTTGCTTCTAACTTTTTATTGAGAGAAAAAAAGAAAGAAGAAACGGAAAGATACACATACACCCACATACATATATATTTCCGTTTTTTCCTTTCCTTTCAAAACTTTGTTAAACTCCCTATTCCTGTTAAATATTTTATATCTGCACATATACATATATGCGTGCGTATAATATAGGAATTTAAAAAAATATCCAAAATTATTTGTATTGTAACAAAAAATATATTTATAATTTCAATTATCTAAATCTATCTAAAAAATGATCAGCACAAACATTTGTGAAATTGTAAGGCGATCAAAAATCAAAGCATGTAAGCATGAATCGAGATGAAGAGTTAATCAAGAGGTCCGATAATCAATCACGGTCGATCGTGCCTATTATGGATATGCAATATTCCCCTTCCCTTTTGCTTTTTCTTGGACTGCTTCTGGTCGGTAATGGATTACACACCTTTGGTCTTTCTCTCTCTCCTTTGTTCATTGATCTATTATTTTTTTCTGCCTCGGCAAAGATATATATGTCTCGACCGAACGTGTAATATAAGAATAATAATAATAATCGACATCGTATAAGAACCATAAAAAGAATTGGCTGCTGATTTTATTAGCGCAGTGCGAACCGTCCATCAAAAATTCCTTGCTAAATTACAAGAATATCGTTACAAAATTTTTATTATAGTTTACTCTAATTTTCATCTAGCATTTCTTCTAATTTGTTAATTGTTTATTTAAGAATTTATTAATAAGAATACTACTTTTATTTACAAAACGGCAATTTTTTATCTTTTTATCCCTTTTTTAAATCTGATCGATAACAACAACTATACTTGTTTAACAACCATAAACAAAAAACTATTTAGGGTTACTATTGGTTAACTTAATTTTGTATTTTTAACAATAAATCTTAACATTAATATTTCTAAATTAGCAAATAATTCGAAAAACTTTCAAACTTTTAAAATTTCATTTAAAATATAATTTAATGCTACGGTATTTGTAAATGCATAATCATACTTTTTATACATTGTTTTAATGACAATAAAAATGCGCGCGCAACTTCCTAATAATTAATTTGTCCAAAAAAAGAAATTTTCTTTATCTAATATACAAAATATAATATTATAAATTATATATATACATATGTGTGTGTGTGTGTGTGTGTTATATTAAATATATTCTAAAATTACATTAGTAAGAAATAAAACAAAAAATTTGAAATTGAAATTTTGAAATAAATAAATATTAAAATTAATTTATTAAAAATAAATTTTAAATAAAAAGATATTAGGTTTTTATATAATAAATTGTTTAGTTTTATTTATTATATATAATCTATTATTTAAAATAAAAACTGCTCAATTTTGATAATATGTCGATTTTGGCGCTTTCCTTGGAAAATATTTAGTTATTTAAAAAGGCTTGTAAGGAAACTAATTTATGTTAATGAGACCAACACACACACACACACACACACACACACACACACACACACACACACACACACACACACACACACACACACACACAAACACAAAAACAAACAAACAAACAAATAATATAATAAAAATGAACAATTGTGTATACAATGTTTTTAAACATTAATTTAAGAATATTTTTCTTTCTGTTTCTTCAACAAATGTTTTGAGTTAAGTGCAACTAATTCATAACATGTGTGACTGTGAAATTAAATCAATGCTTCACATTTCTATAAAATATCAGAGCCGACAAAGAGAACAGCGACGGTGCTGATAATTAGCAGGCTAGATGGTAGACAAACATTGGTCGCGTTTCTGTGGTACCTATGTAAGCAAAACATGTGTCTCAAGGGTGACACTAACATCCATCACATCTTTGAACACGCCCCTTCATGTCACGTAGTGGCATTTGCCTAACAGTTTTAACTTTTCTTTTTTGCGCTTTAAATTTGTATTTACTGTCTTCCACATTTGTATGATTTTTTTGCTATTATAGAAAATCTGATATATAATCAATTATTGTACTTGTGTGCATTTTCGTTGATTTATATCAAAGTATATTAATTTTTATATTTCTTTCTTTTGATTTACATTACACACACGCACGCATGCACGAGCACACATAATTAGAATTATGCATATAAATATACTTGATAAAATCATACTCAAATTTTATATGGAGTTTAAATCTCTATTGAATCATCTTTTATCATCTTTTATCATATTTTAATCATCTGCGATATGTTTGCAACCTTTTTCTGTATATACATATATGGGTTTTCACAAAATTTACTGAATAATACAATTTTATTGACATTTGGTAAATAAAATCAATTTTTTTAACAAATTTCTCTGAATTTGTATTGAAACTTTAATGAAATTGCAATAAAGAGGGGTCAATTGACTAAGATTTTAGTATCTGAGATTCAATATTATTTTATAATATAATTTTATTATAATATCTGTACAATATTTCCATCAAAGTATATAATAGTTATAATATAATAGTTATATTATATAAAGTGATAATTATAAATAAGTAGAATAAAACATATCTTCAAAATATAATTAGAAATAAATATAAAACAAATGTAGTAACTGGTAATAATGATAACTAATAATAGTTATGCGCAGAAAACAGCGCAAAAAATCATGTTTAAAAAAATTAAATTATTAAGAAGCTTGAATGCGATAAAATTGTATTAAAGATAGATGAGCTTGCTAAGGGTTGAAAGTTATCATTACAAAGAAAAAAGACTGTAAAATATGACAGACGCAGAAGAATGCCCACAAAGCAAAAACATATTGCTATCATCAGTGGCGGCGACGATTTCGCGTCCGAATCTCTTCCAGGAATTATGTAGCCGCATCTTAGGGTCTTTCTCCCTCTCCGTTGCAATTTTTCTTATTTATTCATATCCTTTATACACACGTCTGTTTGCTTAAACGGTATGCCAGCCAATGTGTGGAAAGTGAATAGTTAACGATAATATATTAGAAAATAGATGCCATGCATACACAAATTGCATTTATTTTCCGCATTTTGTTTGAAAAGAATTTGAATCGAATTATTATTATAATAATTTTAAGATGCAATTTTCAATCGAAAGCATTAATCCTGATACGCTAGTACTTACTATTATAGTAATTTCTTTGCAATATTTAAGAAATGTATGTTGTGTTGTTTGAGTTAAGGCGATGCAATTTAATACTTTATTTTGTGAAGAAATGAAAAGAATTTATAAATACATATGTATATATATATATATATATATATATATATATATATATAATTATATATATTAATCCATTATATATATTAATTATAATCCATAAATGTGTATATATATATACATTTATGGATATATGTATATACATATATTTATTCAATTTTTATATTTTTAAATATATTAATATTCTTGATATTTAAATTTTCAGTCTTTTGCTTCCTAATATATAAATGTTTATTTCATTTTCAAGTCTTGAGAAATTAAAAAGTATACTTTTTTAAACGCGAAAGAAAAGACCAATGAAAATTCAGTCAAGCTATTCTGAAGACTTATCAAGAAGTGCGTAGAATTGTTGCTGTCAAATCGAATGAATGACATGTAGAATGCTTGTGAAAGAATTTGGGATGTCCAAAGATACAAATTATGAGAAATTTTAACCAAAAAGTCTTGATTTGTGCCACACACTGCTTTACAAAACCTGTACGCAAATTTTTGGCAAAAAAGGTATGCATCATCTAACATCCATCATCCATAGTATTCGCCAGATTTGTCACTACCCAAACAGAACAAAAAAATCACAATAATATCAAAATAACATCATAATGACTATTAAAAGTCATTTTGATATCATTTTGATATCATTTGATATTATTGTAATATTCCGTTCTGCTTGGGTATATTTAATTATTTCCTATGTCCAAAAATGAAAATGGCGTTGCAAAGAACGTTGTAGAAATACAAGCCAGCGTGACGAGAATTTCAAGACTATCTCACAGACAGATTTACGGCATTTTTTTAATGCAGAAAGGACATATTTCGAATTAGACATTTTGATTTTTGATAAAATAAACAAGTTTTCTTTTTTCAATAAAAAAGTTTCTTTTTCTCATACACACATTAAATACATATAAAAAAAAATATTCCTGTTAAGAATACACATATATGTTACATTAAAATATATATTCAATCAAATAAAATACATAATTTTGCGCTTTACTATAGATATTCTAATTATTTTAGTAGACTAATAGATTCAAAAAGGAAAACTCTACAGCACTTTATATTATATACTGTTATATTGTGTTTTGAATAGGGTATATATATATATCGAGCAAAACAACGAACTAATAATGAATGTAAATTGTGAAAAGTTCATATTAATATTCATTGTTTGCTCTTCTTTTTTTGCATTTGCACTGATTTTGTATGTAACGGTAAATTTGATTTTCGCCGCATATGGCAAAAGCGAAAATTTTGGAGACCAACATAAAAATTACCGATTTTTTAAAAAGAATTTAATCACTTTTTCCTGTTGCGCATTATTAATTGCTTATATCTCGCTGATAAACTTTAGATTTTAATATCAAATGTTAATTTTAATTTTAATTTTTAATTTATATTTTTATATTATTTTATTGTATCCTATTCTATGTTATTGTATTTTATGTTATAATTTATTTTATGTTATAATTTATTTTATTTTATATTATTTTATCTTTTTTTAATTTAGCATATTTTATTTTATCTTCTTCTACTGTTTCTTATTGTAATCTGTATGTAAAAAGTCTTTCCATAGATTCTGATAAATAAAAATAAAATTTTTGAGTTTGACATTAATTTATTGCACTTTTTGTTTGAAAAAGGGGCTAAAACGTCTTCACCCTGGTACCGGTTAGCTGGAACAACTCACCGACTCGCATAGTTATATTCACTCACATTTGCATATATCGTCATATATACGTAGATGTCTGTGCAGTTGTCGTCTCTCTTTCGTTAGATATGTGCGTTACACGCGTGTAAAATGACTACACGCGTCGGAACCTTTGATCTCAACCATTCATCACTGCTTTCGAGAAAAAGTCTAATAATATTACATGTACAGACCTCACACACACACACACACACTTATATATATATATATATATATATATATATATATATATATATATGTGTTCATGTATCCTACTATATGCTTCCTTAAAACCTCGTAAAAGTACTAGGATATAGTGTACTTCTCTCATCTTCGTGAAATGTTTTATCTGCATTCATTGAAAACGTTTTTGATTTTACCAAAAATTAATGACAAGTATTTCAATCTATTGAGAGAAAGAGTTACATATTTTTAAATTATTTTAATATTGCGTATATTATGTTTTATAAAATAAAGTAAATAAACTTGATTATAAACTTGATTATAAAGTAAATATATTTTGATAAAAAATCGTGCAAAATTGAACCATAATTGACTTCTGACTTAACAAAAATAGATCAGAAACAAGAAAGAGACATTAACAGAACTCTTAATGTATTCTTATAAAGAAAATTTTTGTTAATCTCGTATGATAATATTTTCGAATCCAAAGAAATTTATAGAAATACGGAAGGCAATATGCGTTGCATACTTCAAAACGCATCTGCAATTATCTCTGTAAATGCAGTGAATGAAGAAATCAATTATCTTATTATTAGAAATAGTATCAGACAAATAGATGAATCATTTTGAATGATTTTTAGAGGTAGAGATGTACACACGAACTCTTCACGATTCATCAAGAAGAAAGAGGAGAAAGAGGAGAAAGCGCGAACTCATACAAGGAGTTAGAAAGATGCGAGCGGAAATGAATAAATTATGCGTGACGAGACTCTGCACAAATATAGATGAAAGAAATCCAAGACGCCAAGAATACGATAACGACAGATTCAACGAAAGACCCATAGAGAACGATGTAAGAACCCCCGACGAAACGCCATCAATAACGATCTGCAATTAAAGGAAACTAAATATATGATTTTTTAATCCGACAAAACCTCATAGAATAAATTACACGAGTTTCTAAGCGCAAGCACATATGCCGTCAAAAATATTAACTTTAAGAAATATTGACTAAAGAAGAAATATTATTAGAAGCTATTCTGTATTGAAATAAAAAAAGGCAATGTTAGATTTTCAAAAACAAAATATCCAAACTTTTACAGAATTAAAACAGCTAAAAATTTGTTATTAAAACAAGCAAAGTACAATACACTTTATATTTCAAATTTAATTCACCGATAGCCTAGCTATTATACGAGTCAATGATTCAAGGGAAACATATTTTCAAATACAAAACCAGATTATTTTAGATACAATTAAACAAGAGGGCTTAGAAATGCCTAACTTGCATTACATCACAAGATAAAATAACTCGTGCATTTGCAACGTTATACACTCCAAAAAGCGATAATTGATGTGAGTGCCAAGGAAAAAATAAAAACGATCCTATCGCGATATGTGTCGCGAGCAAATAATTATTTGAATCCGAATAAATATGATCAATTCTATTTAGGAAAAGCATGAAACTTGACTCCTTAATCCTAGAAATC
This sequence comes from Cataglyphis cursor, assembly GCA_039654345.1. Classification (NCBI taxonomy): domain Eukaryota; kingdom Metazoa; phylum Arthropoda; class Insecta; order Hymenoptera; family Formicidae; genus Cataglyphis; species Cataglyphis cursor. Next base: position 1,789,684 of record JBCEZX010000019.1, read on the forward strand.
ATAGAAAAATTGGTTGAATCCGATTGGCAAAGCAATCGATATTTCGAATAATTTTCCTTATCAAAACCAGACGATCACTCTCAAATGAATACAATTGAAATATTTTGCAATTATTGTAAGAAATCCGATACACTCGCGATGAATGTTGGTTTTTAAACATACAACTGGGAACAAATCAGTCGAATCAATAACGGAAAGTTAAAAACTCCTGAGCCAATAAAAAATGATAATAATCAATTGTACGAACAATGGAGAAGGAATTAAAAAATAAACAGGACAGCCATTTAGAATAGAATTATTCATACACACACACATTTACATATACATATACATATATATATATATATATATATATATATATATATATATAAATGTATATATATATGCATACTTTTATTAATATATTATATTTAATCACACACACAAAATATTGAGAGGTGAATAAAATAAAATTTTTCTTCTTACAACACAAAATTTATATAATACAATTGCCTTATCTTTAAAAATTTGTCGCAAACAAATTTTTTATATCACCAAAATTTTATCAAATATATTAAACTAATTTCTTCGCTTATCGTTAGTAAAGTAGATTGAAATAAGTCGAGAGAGGGCAGAGAAATAAATATGTTTGCGGGAACGAAAATCGTCTGACCGCGCGACGAGGTAATACCTCTGGATTTTTCAGAGCCGTCGACACGATCCTGATGTCGGGGCGGGGAGGGGGGGGGCAGACGGGGGAGGGAGGGCTTGCGCGACGTGGTTGGTTGCCGGTGCTTTTAAAAAGAACTGAGCGAGTCAATTTGTAGGCTGTCGTAAACTTTTAAAACACTAGTTGACAGCCGTTCCACCCCCGTCCAACCGTCCTGAAGGATTCCTCCATCTCCCTCTCCCCCCCCCTCCCTCACCCCTTCCCGCTCCTTCTCTCTCCCTTTCTGTCTCTCTTCGAAGCGCGCCACCACCGAAGGACGAGGCCCACCCCTGCGTGTCGCGGGAGCCGATGGATTGTAAAATAAAACTAACTTGGCTCTTTCGCGTGGCTCGAGAGTACTGGCGAAATCTCATTCCCGCGGATCTCTTTTATTTTCATGTACCCCTTTTTGCTCTCCTTCCCCTCATTCCCCTCCCACCCCCACCCCCACCCCCACCCAGCCCGCCCCGCCCTGGTAAAAGAAGGGAGCCCGACAGTTGTTGAGTACAATCGGCGAGTCACGTCTGTTCGGAGAAATGATAAAGTTTGCCTTGAGAAGGACGCTTAATGAGACCTTTGCCTTACAAGATTCATGCTTAGTTGCCAAAAGTATCGCAACCCTTTACCCATTATCTTGACTATAGTCAGTTTCCTCTCTCGTTTGAAAAAGTATATATATATATATATAATTGTAATCCATTTTTTTTTTGCTGATCAAATATTGTTTAAACAAAATTTATCCACAATTACAGAGGATTTTGAGAGTGTAAATGGACTAAAGATGACTGATTGTCAGCTGATAATAGATGGATTACAAAAATGCTTCTAGTTTATAAGCATTTCATTGCAAATTATTATTATTGTTAATATTAAATTTTTTTTATTATTAATATTTATTAATATTATTAATATTTACATCATTTATTTATTAATATTTATACTATATTTATGCTATATTTACATATATATTTATTAATGTATAATTTATTAATAATATTATAAATTATACTATTTTTATTTATTTATTAAAATTATTAAAATTTACACTACATATTTTAAATTCTGATAAATCTGATTTAACCTCTTTCACTCAAATCTTTCACTCATATTGTATACGTCTTAAAGCGTACTTTCTGGATGATTTTCTTGAAAACCGATTTTACGTGACCTCGCTTACTTCGAGTTCGTATCGAACGGCCGAAGAAGAGAGAGAGAGAGAGAGAGAGAGAGAGAGTATCCGCTCGTATGACACACATAAAACGCGTAGCCGTAGACGTAATTAATCTTCTCGCATGACACTTTAGCTGGTTACGCGATACAGCTTGCCAAGAACCAGAACACAACATACCACTTAAGCTCGCCACCCAGAAAACAATTAATACGGAAATTGATTAATAATTACCGCGCCCCAATTTCCACCCCTCCCCCTCGGACTCTCGCCAGTCACTACAACGGAAGGTGAGAGAAAAAAAAAGGGACTCGTACATCAATAATCCCGCAAAAAGTACGCTGTTGGAAAATTTGGACCCAAATTTAATATGAATCGCAAAATTGATACAAATTTTTGTGTCAATTTGACATAGTGTCACCATTTAACATGGATATGTTAAATGATGACACTAATACTATGTTAATATTTCGACACAAAATGAATGCAAACTTCATAGTAATTTGAAATTAATTTACAAATCAACATATTTTTAATGATAGGATTAATTTAGAAAAATGTTATTGGCTGTCTCTTTCACTTCTATTATAGAGAATAAATTAAACATCTGTTTCTGTAAATTTTGACAGATAAATTCTGTCACTAATAATACGGAACATATCTATTTTGTAAAATTAAAAAATATGTGCACTTGTGTTATTTTTACATTTTTTTTCAATTGTTTTATTAATTTTACATTTGAGTTCAATTAACACAACAGCAATGTGTTAAATATTTAACACAAAAATTTTAATCGGCATATTTTTTTTTTACAAAAAGATACAAATTTTCCAACAGCGTGTGTCACGCAATGTTTACTTTCTTATCTAAATTTGGGACCGTAATTAATTCTCCATTATTAAGGCGTATTTTCAATCTTTCATTATTCTTTTTTTTTTTGTACCTTGTATCCAATGCCATTTCTTTATGTCTGTGTGTGGGAGTGTGTATATATGTGTACATTCGATCGAACGCTACTTTATTCGTTTAAGAAAAGATCCCTCTCGGAATATAATCTCGATACTTCCCCTTCTCTTCCCTTCGATAATATTTCCTCGAACGAGATAATCATTTCCGCAATTCCCCCCGCGAGCAGCGGAAACTTGAAATCGGCGACTTATCGACAAAGTTTAAATCATCGCATCGTTGTTCCGCTCCTTTTGTGACATTTATTCGTATCTGGGCGAAAGAGGGAGGGAGAGAGAGAGAGAGAGAGAGATAGAGAGAGAAAAGGAGAGAGCGGGGAAAGCCGCCGATTTGGCATTACTTTTCTAGACAGACAGATTTTATTGATCTGCACCGTGGCGGCTATCTCCCTCTTCATCTCTCTCTCTCTCTCTCTCTCTCTCTCTCTCTCTCTCTCTCTCTCTATCTGTCTATCCATCTCTCTCTCTCTCTTTTTATCTCGCTACGCCGAAATAGTGAGGGCCAGGGAGTCGGAATGAGAGAGAACGGCGGAACTGAACGCCCCATAAAGCTAACCAATGCTAATACTTCACGTCTACGGCAGTGGCGTCGCTGGCCCGACGCCCGGTCGTCGATTCCGACTACCCTGACGTCGACGTGGAAAAGCGCACCCCGACGCCGCTGCCCCGGACCGGAATCGGCAATAAACGCGTAACCGAGTCTAATTCGTAATGTTGGCCCAGTCATTGTGGACCATTGTCAGCATCCCCCGTTCCCCCGGGGGGACGCGGGGACAAATATAATGCCCGGGGGGTTATCGCAGGAAACTGCCAGTAACGGTGGCAAGAGGTACCGCGCTCTCTCTCTCTCTCTCTTTCTCTCTCTCTCTCTCTCTCTCTCTCTTCGAATGCGTCGTCCTAATGCTGTCCCTTATTTGAGTTTTATCGCGCGTCGCTTGCCGCTAAATTGATATTCACAACACTCTGAACCGAGATTATCAAATTTATGGACAAACGGTGGAATATATTCGCGTCTTGAATCAATAACAAGCGATTCTCGATGCGAAGCGCTTAAAGTTGACCATATATGTATGTACAAGGTGACGATTAGAAAGTTGCTGAAAATATTCGGCTGTTTTCTAAGAGCCAAGTAGAAGACGAAAAATCACATCTGTTTGAATATAAAAACATCCTTTAAATTTATTTACGTATATAGTGGGGAAAAAAAAATGAGAGAAAGAGAGAGAGAGATTCAAATATATATTTTGCATTTCGAATTTTTTTCATTGTTAGCTTTAAATTAACTAATTTCTTATTGTTAATAAAACGCAAAATACGAATCGCAGAATCGAATGATTAAAATAACAGACAATCATGATATCACACATACATGATACATAAATTATTAATTAATAATTAATATAATATTGAAAGAGAAAGAGAGAGAGAGAGAGAGAGAGAGAGAGAGAGAGAGAGAGAGAGAGAGAGAGAGAGAAGAGAATATTCCGCATAAATCTGTTTTATAGTGTGTTAAATATTTCGTCGTGGTAACAAATTGATTTGTTATGCACGCAATATTTGACCTTCGCTGTTGTTGACATACCTTGGTCATCTACGTCACGAAACTCAAGCGAGAAGGCGGTAACGCGAGAGTCTCTGTATGTGGTAGAATTACTCTTCGAAATGCGAGATTATTTCTTGTAACTTTTTCAATTAGCGATTCACGCGACTGAACAATGCCTATGATTAATGACGCATGATCGTGTTAATGACTCATAATTATATCCGTAGGGTACTACATAGATAAAAATATATATTTTTATCCCAATGTTTACGCCAATAATTATTTATTTGTATGCTTAGATGCAGATACATCTTGCATCGCGCTATTTAAATTTTTTATTAATTTAAATATAATTTGTGCTCATTATCATCATGTCGCGAGCATGAAATAATAAGCGTATCATCCGAATAGTTTAAGTAACGGAAAAGCCGGTATTTACATTTGTCATTGTAATCTGTTAAGTTGCGTATTTAACGAGATTCACTTGAACAAAGTATGTTGTATGAAAAATCGACAGATTCAATTACATTTTTTTTATACCGTACGTACCAGTTTGCGGAGAGATTTTTATTTTAAATTTTAACTTATACATTGATTGATTTATATGTAATGCGGTATAATACCAGATAATAGAATTGTTTTAAAATGCAAACATATATCTATTTATCAAAAAACAATTGATAACATTTCATTTCAACTTGTATCGTGTTGAATTTTCAGTCGCGCAATTTTAAGTAGCAATCGTTTTCCTTACGTCATAATATAATAAAGTGTTCGATTTATAATTGAGGATGTCATATAAAGTATCGCGCAAATCAATTGTGTTTCTGTAAATGAATATTGTGTGAGTGCCACAAGAACAAAGATGAACACAAGAAAGAAGGAAAAGGCCCTGAAAAATATTGGGCATCGGCATCGTAAAGTAAGCAATTTATAATTTATTTAATTTATTTGTTATTTTTAAAATTATTTATATAATTACTTTGTAAGTGTAATTTAATTTATATTTTTATAAAACATATAAAACATACTAGATTTTATTTTGGGATATTTAAGAAATTGTTAAATGTAGAAGTCAGCTCAAAAAGTTTTTTAAATATATATATATATATATAAATTAAGAATATTTTTACTAATTGTTTTTACATTGTATTTTATTTTATTTTTATAAAATATCATGAAATATCAATTTAAATATTTTTACATTGATATTTCATGATGTTTTATAAAAATAAAATAAAATACAATGTAAAAACAATTAGTAAAAATATTATTAATTTTTATATTTATTATTATTTATTATTTAATCAAAACAAATAATCATTAAATATAATAATGATAAAAATAATGATATAATTTCATACATCATGTGTATGTATAAGAAGTTGTAGTGCGATAGCGATATAAATTCTCGGAGATATCAGTTGCTTATTTAAAACATGATATAAACACAAGCAACTGATATCTCCGAGAATTTATATCGCTATCGCACTACAACTTCTTTTTCTATCCAAAAAAAAAACTCAGATAATAAAAATATTCCGTTTTGTCAAAGTTTTATTTTTTGGAGCAACGTGTATAATTTATATAATTTAAAAAAATTTCACAACTTTTAGTAATTTTCACAAACTTTACTACATTTATTTACAATATGTTTTATATAAGAACGATGTACATGAAAAGAACATAAAAACAAGAGGTCGGTATCGATAAAAATCAAAGAATGTTCCATAAATATATGTCTTACGAGGGGAATTGAAAGTTTTCAATCCGCGGAAAGGGAAATTGCGCGAATCCCATGCCGAAAAGTAGATTCGCCGACTTAGAATCGTCCAAAGGGGTCTTCAGCCAAAACGTCTTAGCATATGAATGCCACCTCGCGTCCGGCGAGATATATGATTTTTTCTCCCTTGATAGAATAGAGATTTGAAAACACGGATGCCGATGACCGGAGATCTGACAAACGGAGGGGGCGGGTGGGATCACGTTCTCGTATATACATATATATCTCGTTCGGAACGAGGGTGGCACGTGCCCTCGTCCTTCGGACGGACGAATCTGCAGGACGAACGAGAAGGGTAGCAGGGATAAGAGAGGGGTGAGAGGTGAAGGGTGAGTGGGCGACGGAAGTAAATTTGTGAGCGCGATGGACGGCCGCCGACACAATGGCTGCGTTTAATAGTACATTAAGCACATCGAGAGAATCGACCTCGATTGTGACCACTGTGACGTACTTTTCCTCGGACACATTGAGATATATCTATCTCCGGATATACAGGGTGTCCCAGAATTAAACCGACGAACTTCAGGTGGTTATAATGGACAACGGAACAAGCAAATTTTGTCAATAAATCAGTATCTGCAAATGAGCCGTTTCAACACTATAAAATCAAAGACTAACAAGAGCAAAAGTCTTAAAAAAAAATTATTTTCTCAAAATTTTATTAATGTGGTTAAATAGAGATGTTTTTACAATGAAACTTTTGTATAAAACATTTTTTGATATCTCAAACAATTTTCGAGATCTATCGAAAAAAACAAAAAGCTGCTCTACACTGAGAAGAAAAAGTTGTTAATTTGATTAAGTTTTTCAACTAATTTTTTTACCATTCAACAATTTTTTTAATTGAAATATTTAAATATTTAAATCAAAAACAACATATTAAATCTAACATGATATATATTTGACTTAAATACTTAAATATTTTAATTAAAAAAATGCTGATTAATAACAACTTTTTCTTCTTAGTGTACATATAAGGGGTGATTTCATCCCTTAGAAACATTTTTGTGCCGCAACATAAATTTTTAACAATAAATTCATCTATTCTCCCTCCTCCCCCTGCCCCTACATGTGTGTACAGTTTCATTAAAATCAGAATTTTTTAGTTGACGAGGTTCTCTTGTTAATCTTTGATTTTCTAGTGTTAAAACAGTTCATTTGCGGACACGGTTTTATTGGCAAAATTGACTTGTTTTAATGTCCTTCATAACCACCTACAAATCTTAGCAATTGTAAAATAATACATTAATTTTGTAAATTATAAAAAAATTAAATGAAGTTTTGTTTATTAATACAATATAATTTCTTGTTAAAAAAAAAAAAAATACAATGACAGGAATTAAGTTATGGAAAAAAAAAATTCAATTAATCAGACTTCCGTTTTTAAAAAATCGAATCGACAAACCTTGTATAAAGCACAAAAACTTTAAACATATTTCTGTCAAGTTTAGATCAAAAATAGTATTCTCGTTATCTCCCAAGGATTAAATGTACTAAGTATTTTACGACAACCGCAATAAAAGAAAATATTTAATGATTTGATAACAACGTTAAGTCTATAGTTAAGTCTTTATAGCGAAGTCAATGTTATAATCCCATTAATGACATTCAAAAAATTTTGTTTAAGTTACTAAAAGTCATCATCATTGCTCAATAAAATTATTAATATAATTAATATAAT
>JBCEZX010000019.1:1797611-1816236 GCA_039654345.1 Cataglyphis cursor
ACATTCAAAAAATTTTGTTTAAGTTACTAAAAGTCATCATCATTGCTCAATAAAATTATTAATATAATTAATATAATCAAATACATTATATTATATTATGTTGTATTATATTGTATTAATATAATTATTATACTGTATTATGCTGTATTATATTGTATTATAAAAGATAAAAATTGACATCAACCATGGAATTAATACACACTTTAAATTCTATTTTTAATACAACTAAAATTTTGAAATTTACAAGAGCGTACATTTTTTTTAGGAATTATAAATGTTATACATTATAATAAAAATATATATATAATATTTCAAACATATTGCAAATTTTAAATGTAGGAATCATAAATATTTTTATAATTTTTAATTTACTATAAATTTTAAAACAATACCTGTACTTTTCTAGAAAAAAAAGAAAATTATTTATTTTTTTGTTCAAATATAAAAAAAATCCATCTTGATGTACACGTATCGCAATTTTAAAGTAATAGTCAATTAAAATTCAAAAACATAAGTATAAATTTAGAAATTATAAATATTACATAATAGTATAATATATAATTTTATAATAGTATTATATAATTTTAATATAATATAATTATATAATTACATAAATATATAAATATAATTATATAAATATAAATATATAAAAATAATTATATAAATATAATTATATAATTTTAAATTTAAAAATCATAAATATTCATATTTAATTCGCTGTAAATTTTGTAATCCATATTATTTCACAGAAAAGGAATGATTTCTTTCTTTGTTCAAATACGAGGAAGTACCACATCTTGATGTACATTATACGTGTATTGGCAATATACCTAATACCCATTCGATACCTATACATCGGATTTAGATTGCGTTGCAACGTTGGACTAAATTGCCGCAATCGTTATCCCTCGTCCAAGAAAGAAGTTACTCGAAATGAGTTTCCTTCGATCGGCTGACTTCCTGCCTGCTTGCTCGCCTCGGCAAGGAGAGGCATCGACGTTCTCGCACGTATACGTCGGTTTGAGCAATTGCACGCGCTTCGCCTCGTTACCGCGGCTACGTAATTGGTAATTGTTGGCAATTGGCCGCACAATATCGCGCGCGAATGACGCACTTATATGGATGTAAATTATGGAGGCGGCGCGGCGTGTCCGTACCGGCAAATTCACCTTTAAAGCGGTCGCTCCCTGAATATTCAGCGGCAATTTTAATTACCATTCAATGGCGTATCGCCGTTACGCTCGATGCCGTGCTGCGAAATTAGCGCGAAAAATCGCTACCAGGCTTTATCAAAAGCAATCGAAAATATTTCACGTATATTCATTTATCTTTAACGGCTATTAGTTAGTTTCAATAAAAAAATATATTTTTTTTTTTCGACACGACAATAAGACTAGTCTTTCCATAGTTTCCATAGCTTTTTTTTCTTTTTATTTTTACGGAGAATCCGAATTAAGTATATTTTGTTAGAATTTTTAGTCTTTGAAAGAAATTTGTTTTGTCGATTGTAATTAAAAAGATATTTCTAGTTAAATATTGCGGAAAAGTTAGATCGTGTGTTGAGAATTTACCAATAACTTTCAATTATGTTTATTTAAACAGATTTATCGTTAAAATAGAAATTTTACATAATATACAAAAATTTTTGCATAAATCCTAATATTTTTTAACTTTTACATATACATTAAATCTATCATTTAAAATTCTATCTGTTATTTCATTTCTATCTGTTATCAATTTTTACATCAAATTTGTATATTCAGTGATTTAAAAAATCTTTAAGTTTAAATATAATTGAAAATTATTTGATTAAGTGATGATGTAAACTGTAAACTATTAATAAATTATTTAGATATTATAATTCGCAACAATTTTTCATAATAAACTGCTTATATTTATTCATGATAATATCTTACTAATTACAATTGTCAAAATAAGTTTCAAAATAAGCTTATATTTATTCATGATAATATCTTACTAATTACAATTGTCAAAATAAGTTTCTTTTAAAGATAAAAGACGTAACGACATTCTTAATTTTGGTTGCAATAAAACTTCTCCAACATGTCACATACCACAACTATTAAATGACAAAATATATTATAATATAATTTTCAATTATTTTTACTTCAACATCTTATCTAGTGTTAAAATAGATATATTTAAAATGTATATTTAAATTTCTGCAGAAAACTAAACATTTTTTAATTCTGACGTTTACAAAATTTTGTGATTTTAAATTTATCAATTTTTACATTTAGCGATTTAAAAAATCTTTAAAGTTGAATATTTATTTAAAATATATTAAAATAATTTCTTGCATTTTCTTTAACTGCATATTTTACTCAAAATAGTGATGTAAAGAAGCTGATAAGTTCTTAGAAATCGGAACCGTTGAAAAACTACAGGAAATGCTGGTCTTCTTTTTTTTTAATTGCATTATTGAAGCTTTTTTATAATTTTTCTTATCCAAACTAACAGATAAAAATTGATATAATTATTTTTAGAACACAGTACAATGCTTTGCTATAATTTCTCATCACTCGTCTTATTGTATGATAATTAAAAGTTCTTAGATTAGCAATATTAACATTAATTAGCATCTTTACTAATCAGAATCTTAATCAAGTTTTTGCCAAACGAGCAGCGTTTGCTCTCTTTTAAGACTCTGCGAATAAAAGGTAAATATATAAAGGAACATATATGTATACGAGGTCATTAAAGTTTACTTTTCTAACCAATATAACGCGTTCAAGACTTTTTTAAAAACCCAGTTTACTTCAGAAGAGCAAATCGATTTTTTTACATTTTCTGAAAGTATGACATCTAAAGAATGTCTTTCAAAATTTATTGAAAAATTCATAAAATTGATGGAGTTATAAAACTTTGAGTCTTATAACTCCATCGGATAACACGCGGGTTTTGAAATAGCTTTGAAACTGCAAAAATTTAAACATGTTTTTCTCAAAATTGTGATTTTAAACTTGATTGTGACAGATTGTGACATTTTGAAACTAATGAGCCGAATAATTTTAATTTTTTATTTTTTTTTTTTAATAAAAGAGAACACATTTTTGGGAATACTGAACCTAATCAGAATTTTAAAAATTAATATTTAATATTTTTTTAATTTCCAAGAAAGAAAAAAATTTCAGCAAAATTAAAATGTCTAATTTTAAAATGACACTTCTTTGTTATTTTTCAATTTCCTCTAATAAAATTAGGTTCAATATCCTATAAATATCCTATAGAAAACAAGTCCGAATTTATTTACTTCTCACCATTACACAAGCTGCAAAAAAAAAGAATTAAATATCAAAGATTTAAAAATACTGATGTACTGTATTTAAACATCAATAAAAATTGAATCAATAAGTAAAACCGGAGGATCAAGTTCTATTATAATAATCTTTAAAAAAAAAGTTTCTAAAAATCATCAATTTCTCATACTGCTAGAGCGAACTTGGACCCTTGAATAAGCGTGACCATCGATCATTTGACGTTGGAGCTTCACGCGATGGGCAATCATCTCGCGTATCGATCACACCGACGAAAAGAGAGACAACTCGTCGCACGTCGCGCGTTATCTCGCCCGGCGATTCAAAGCGACGGAAGCGAGCCCAGAGAGGGTGGGGGGAGGGGGAGGGGAAGGAGGGAGGGAGTGAGCGAGGGGGCACGGCGGCCCCCGGAAGGAGCCGGTTTTTCGGGAACGGCTGCCGCCGTGTAGGTGTCGAAGGGGATACACGAATAATCTACGAACGAGCCCGCAATTAAGCGACCCCCGGACCGGGTGGACGACTACGACGACGACGTCGACGACGAGAGCGGAGCGACGGGGTCGGGCATTATGCAAAGCAGATTTTAAATTTAGATGCGGCCCACCGTGGCCCATACGCACACATACACACATACACACACACACACATACACACACACACACACTATAACGAGAACGCCCGCGTGTATACGAACGCTTACTCATACAGACTACACGTAAGAGCCTGTAAGCGTGGGTCGTGTCGTGCTCGACAAATTAGCGCGTTTTAAATCCAATCCGTGCTGAAAGAGCGAGTCGTTGTGGACGGCCGGGATTGGGGCTGAGGAGGCAGTAGGGCGGGGGGGGGGAGGGGGAGGATGAGCGGAAAAGGGAAGGGTGGTTGTCGAGCTGTTTTGCATTTCTCGCGCGCGCGCCGAACATTTGAGGTGTAAAATATTAAATCCAGACGCCTCCGCCATATCGCCTACGTCCTACGAGAGGGAGAGGAAGAGAGTAAAGGGAGAGAGAGAGAGAGAGAGAGAGAGAGAGAGAGAGAGAGAGAGAGAGAGAGCGGAAAGGGGTTGGAAGCTACCCACTCCCCCCGCCCCCTCCCCCCCTCAGATGTTTGGGAGGGAGGATACGGCGAGGCGGCTCTGCGGCGCGCACTCAGCAAGTTTACATTTAAATGTAAAAGTGCCGAGTGCCGCTAGGCGAAAGCTGCTGTTTTGCATTCGAAAGCTCATGATTGCCTCTGAGCTTTGCTTTTGACGCCGAGGAGCGCTTTCGCGCTCTTCCCGTCTACGGGGGGTGGGGGGGAAGGGAAGGGGGAGGGGCGAGGCGGCGGGGGAGGGGGGAAGAGGAGAGGCGTCGTCGCTAAAGGTCCTCCGGTCGGGAGAGAGCTTCTCTAATACGTAGATGGAGATCGCTCGCGCGATCCTTTCTACGCGAAAATTCTTTTTCACGTACGAACGCTTTAACCGATTCCGATTCGATTTTTTCCTCGACAAAAATCCTCGACACGCACACACGCCCTATAAGAATCTTCTTATTACAAAAAAAAAAAAAAAGCTCTTCCGGGGAACAAGAAAATATATGTGTATACAAAGATTAATAGAAAAGTAGAAATAAAAATAAATAAGTAAGCTAAATTTTAAATAATAAGTAAAAAAAATTTTATATACATATATACAGGGCGTTCCAAATCAGGTCAATGAAACTTCAAAGTCTTATAGAAAATTGAATTTTGAGCAAAAAAGTTTCCCATAAATGTAGGTCTGGAAGCGTTTCATTAAACGATTATAGCTAATTAATTCTTTGTAAGTAATTAGTTATGATCAAAATTTAATAAGAAACGTTTTTATGTTTGCATTAACGTAGTGTTTACAAAGATCATCGAAAGGTAGTTTTTTCAAGTTTCTGCTTTCTTTGTTATTTTGATTTTATTTATTTTCTTTTGAACATCTTATCAGAAGTAAATAAAATTGGTTAAATAAATTTAATTTTTGTCATTTAATTATTCATTAAATTTATTTCGTTATTTTTTCCAAATGAATAAAGGGTTTTTAAAGATATTTTCAAAAATCATCAAATAACGTAATTTTTTTAAATTTATTAACTATAATGTTTTAATGACAAGTTTCCGGACATATATTTATCGAAACCTTTTTATTGCAAATTCATTTTCTTATTAGATCCTGAAATTTTATTGACCTGCTTTGGAACCTCCTGTACATATCACTTTCTTATTCCTCATTTAATTTCTCGAGTAGACTTTACGTCAGCAAGGCTAAACATTTTTTTTTTTTTTTAGATATTCCGCATCGTACTGTAGCGCGTGCGCCGACCGAGTATCGTTGCGGATACTTTTTGCGGATATTACGTTTTTCCACAGAGCACGCACATGGCGAGCGCGCGCGTCCCATCCACAAACACACACACACACACACACACACACACGCGCCTGTTTCCGTTTGATTTCCGGGATCTAATCAATTCTCGGAAGGCGAAACGACAGAACGACGGAGCGGGTTACGAGGCGAGCGAGCCGGGCCGTTATTCCTCTAATATGTATGTTTCTTATGAGCGGCGGTAAAAGGGCTCAGTGCAATTTCCTATGATAGATCGAGTCCCGCGGACAAGTTCCATTACGGCCAGGGCTCTGAATTATTGAGCTGGCAATTCCCCGGCGACACGCGCGCGCGGATACGCCCCTGCATCAAAGTGTCAACGGGCTCATTAAGCCTCCAAATCAGGTGAACTAACGCGGTAACCGTTCGACCGTTCCGTTCGTTCCATCGCCGATAAACACCCCCGAATAGTGCTTTAATTTGAATTCGTTGACGCCATTATGCGCGCTTATTGGCCACTTCGACACCTTTTCCATTCCATTCAAGCTTCGATTTTTCATCTATTCTCGTCCATGTACGAAATAAACAAAACTATACAGTGTGTTTGATTTAAATGCACTCAACTATTTTTTAAATAATAGAGTTATAAAAAAAAATGATTCAAAGAAAAGTTGTTTTTTTTTTTTTTGTTTTTAATTTATATATAATGATACTTAAATACAAATTTTAAATTATCTTTTCTTAAATGTTGTCCATGATAATTTTTTTTTTTTTAATGAAATAAATTATTTTTCTTATTACAATTTAGTAAGGTATTTTACAAAAAAAAATTAATTAAATAAATTTGATAATATACAATAAGGTGAGATTATTAATAGTCATTCCATAAGATATTATATATATATATGTGTTGCTGTTTTAGATATAAACAAAAAAAAATAAAGTAATTTTATTATTTAAATTTTATTATTTATTATTTAAAAATCAAAGAATTTTATTTAAGCAAACTTCATTATTTAAAAATCAAAGAATTTTATTTAAGCAAACTTCATTATTAAAAAAAAAAAAAAATGAGAATGTATACACTTAAAAACAAGCACACTACATATACATACATATAGGAAGAGACAGAGACAGAGAGAGAGAGAGAGAGAGAGAGAGAGAGAATGAATGACAAAATTTTATACAATTTAGTAATTTATAATTTTATATTATAATATTTTATTTTATTATTGTTTTTATTTGTATTAATCTATATTATTTTATATATATATATTATCTATATTATTTTATATCTATATTATTTTTCCTCTCGCTCTTGACTTTTACAATAAAAATGACAAACGTTATTACTGGGTCGCAGTCAGGTGATTCGTCTCAAATGCGACTCACCGAACGTTTCCGCGAGCGAACACGCTTCGTATTGCTTCTCGACGACACGTTATGAAATATCAAAAGTACGTTTTATCATTCGCGATCTCGACGGATCTCGAAATGTACGAAACGATACACCGCAGGGGACGAAGTGTAATATTACTCGCTCGTCGCGGCTTACTCTTTATTCTATTTTCTCTCTCTTTCTCTCTCTCTCTCTTTCTCTTCTTCATCCCTTGCGGTCGGAAAGGAACGCGCGCAATTTGCATCCTCTGTCGACGGATCCCAAAAGCGGAAGATGGTCGATGCAGATTATCTACGACTATCTGTAATCCCTTGAAATAGGACCTGTTACTGTAAACTGCCGCGCGCGTATCTCCACGATCGCTGGGAAGGGCCAAACTAGCGCCGATCGCTATCTGAAGTTGCCCTTCTGGTCCATATGCTGGGCTAATAAGAGCCCTAATAACGGGGTACCCCATCCCTTCGGTATGTGGGGACTGTCACTAAATATTTTTCTTCCTCAACGGTTGCTCTGGGAGTTCGTCCGTGGTAGATGCTGCGCGACGCATATGTTCCGTATGTATCGCCGGCTTAATTTCAACCAAGATCGATCTTCCTATATATTTCTAATATTTGACAAAAGAGACTCGACGTCAGATTCTGTCCAATTTGACTAAAAAAGGAAAAAAAGAAATAAATAAAAGTATTAAAATCAAATATTTTGCATGGCTACGTATCATAAGAATGATCATCAATGACATAAAGTTTCATTAACATGCAGGCAAGAATATCCTAATTTGTAAAACATATGTAATTATTTACTATCTATTTATACATTAAGAGAGTACTTGATTTTTTTTTTTTTTAGGAAAAATCGAGAGAAAAATTGAAACATTTTATTTTTTATTTTATTTCATTTTATTTTTATTATTTTTTTTTTTTTTTTTTCATCAACTCCGCTTTCGGTCCGAAATGCAAATGGCTCGATCACGCGTTCGGGAGGCTGCAGCTTACCCGCGTAATTTATTCGCGAGGGGCGTTAAAGTTTCATAAGTCGTGCACATAAAATGCAACTCGAGAATGGAGAGTAAGAGTGCGTCCAACCCTTCCCTCCTCCCCTTCCTCCCTCCCCCATCCCCCCTTTCCATCGTCGCCGCTCTCACCCGCATCCATCGTCGCCTCGTTGCCGCCATCCCCTTCTCTTTCCCCTCTCCCCATCTCTCCTTCTCTCTCTCTCTCGCGCTCTCTCTCTCGTAGCGGCAGAAAATTATGCAGATGGCGGAGAAAAGCTTTGATAAACACGACAGTCTCTGATCGTTATGCAGATCCGCGCCACTGTAAAATGGCGGCAATCTCTCCCTCTCACTCGAGCGACCGCCGAACTCATCCCCTCGTTCACTCGTCACCCTTCCCCCCCCCCTCTCGCCCCGGCCACCCGCAGTCCACTGGACCCTCCCCCCCTCCCCGGAGGGTGTTTCAGCTTCTCGCTCCCCGTCGCCCTCATCCCGCACCTCTTCAGCTCGCGCTCCTGATTTTCACACCCCCGGGGCCGAGGCGACGGCACCGCCACACCAAGTCGAGAGGGTGGAAGCCCGCGCACCCTTCCTCGGCCCGTCTAACGCGTCTGCGCCGGGTCGTGCTACCCGGTATATACCTATGTATATACGCGTCGCGATTTCATTGGAAGATCCCCGGTCCGTGTGCTCGAGCAGCCACACGAAGCCACCCACACACCCACCGCCGTCGTCATCGTCGCCTGAGGGGGTGCTTCGGCATCCCCGATAGTCATCCTTGGAAAAGAGAGAGAGAGAGAGGGAGAGAGAGAGAGAGAGAGACCAAGTATAGTTTATATACTTTATGCCCGTGCACCGAGGCCATCCGCGCCACCAAAATGGTCGTGAAGAGACACTTTATCGTTCCGTTTTTCTCCCGAGAAAACGAGCCCGTAGAATCCTGAGACGGGAATGTACAAGCACTCTTTCGTATATATTCGAACGACGCCGATAAAAATTATTATATTTTGGTTAATCGTAAAAATATGCAACGCGACAATTACTTTTAAGCTACATTTATTTTATAAATGTCTGTTCCAGAGCAGAAAAATAACTTTGGATTGCGGTGAAAGAAAGTTTCTCTTCGAAGCACTTGAGGGAAAAGTAAATCATAAATTTAAATGTTATCTCTTCGAATACCTCGTTGCTTATTACTTTTACGACAATATAATTTCAACAATAATTGTTTATTTGTAATCTAAAAGTTATTTCGCGAAGGTAAAGGTAACAATTGGAATTTTCGAAGAACCCTTATATTAGCGTTACACGAAATAAGGTAAACTCTCCTCGAGGAGTTCTTTCACGAAATCGTTGATGCACGCCACACACTGGAATATTCCATTATACAATTATGCTGCTGACGTCATCGAGCTACAATCACAGGTATCCCGCTGGCATAAGGTAATTTCCTGAAGCGCGAGTAAGTGTTTACGTGTCGAAAGTCACCCTCCGAGTCGTACATTTATTTCGTTATGCATTTAAGAACCATTGAAAACTATTCAAATTTCAATTGCTTTGCTAAACGATATCATTCATTTATCAATATGATGCACGAGATATTTTATTCACAGAAGTATTAAGCACTACGTCAGAGAAATGACAGTTTGAGAGAAAAAGCAATTATCTATATATAATTCAATTATATATAGATATAATATTAAATATAATGTTAAAAATTGAAGATTTTTTTATGAAATAATTTTACACGATTTAAATAAATAAATACAGGCATTATAATTTAAGAAATTTAGTTTGAAGTTTTAATAATTTTCTTGCATCACAAATTTTACCAAAGAAATATTAATTCCTATACAATATATATGTATATACAAGATTAATTATCTTAGCAGTCTTAATAAACCTTAAAATAGAACTAAGATTTTAAGAATTAAGGAAATAAAATTTTATTAAAAAATATGTCCCAAATAAATGTTACTTGATTTTGAGGAGGACATTATACATATAATTATTATGGTTTTGTTCAAGATATATATCTTATATAAAATTAAATAAAATATAATATTATCTTGAAAAATATACTTCAATAATATATCTTAAATAAAAGCATATTTTTTTTATATACATCAATTCTTCATCATTTTACATATAAAATTATTAAGATGAAATCACAAAAGTTTAATAGATTATGAGATATCTTATATTGATAATTTATATTGACACCTTGTGACGTAAGATATATATCTTTGTAAAGTATTCACTCTTTCATTAAAGAATTTATTACATTTTTGAAGAATATTGAATAAAATCGATCCACGATTCTTTGTGCAAATATAACACATTGCAATTGTATATTTTTTTAAATGTGATTATGCTTCTTATATCAAATTTAACTTATTTTTTCAACACATAAATATATTAAAAAATGAAGTCATTACGAAATAGAATCTCATAAACTATTATTTTTTTCATTATATTTTATATCTTAATACTTACATATGTAAAATGATGAGACAAATCGATCTGTATAAGAAAAAATATATAATTTTACTCATAAAAAAAAAAAAAAAATAATAATCTTGAAAGTTTGAAAGTGTCTTCCGCTGGAACAAAATTGTTCATTTATAATATATTATAATAAAAAAAAAATTAGAACCAAATTTTAATAGATTGTCGCGAACGCACGGATTGTTTTATTTTAAGCGTGCCTGTGTCTTGAAACCTTAAGATGATATTTTATTCATGCATACCGTTCATCGAAAATGTCGATTGAGCGGAATCGTTCGTGTTTAAGTGCATAAATCACTTTTCCTTGAAACCATAGAATATTTTATCACCTCGACTAATTGCCTGGAATTACGTGCTGCGAATGAAAGTCTTCATGGCTGCTGATCATTTCGCATTTCCGATTATACCATATGAGGCTCGCGGTGCTGTAACTTATCTTTGAGCGTAATATGAAATTCATACAATAATGGAAAATAGCGAGTCAAAATTCAAATAACAAAAGGCGTTTTAATAATTGTAAAAAAATTTCAGTCGTAAAAATATTTACTAATGATTTGACAAACGTTTTTCTCTTGCAAAGAAAATTTTTCTAGAAAAATTTCAACTAAAAATCTGATTATGCTTATGACATTAAATAGATACATTTTAGGGCAATTAAATTTTAAGTTATGTAACACAATCAACTGAAGAATAAAACTTGGTTATAGTATCAATTTGCAAAGTTGAGGTATTTTGATCAACTCGTAAATTCGTTAATCAATAATCAATTGCATATGTTTTTGAATGGTTAAATTTTTATTATTTATAATAGGGAGATACGATGACATAATTATGATCATCATTACGGGGAGCGCGTAATTGAAAGAGTTCGGTTCAACTTGTTAGCAACCTTGTGGGAATGAAGCTTATTGGATTCAGAGGTACGTTTGTTGGAAGTGCACGCTCTTTATGAAGTTTCGATCACAAGATAAGTCGGCAGGAAATCGTCGTCCTGCCCGATTGGTCGGCATATCACGAACGCTCGGGGCGTGGCTCGATTACTAGCTCTCGACCAACCGTTCTCTCCTTTCAATTATTATTTAATTACGCTAATTGCCCGCTGCCGAGTCCCGGCCTCTTGCGATTTACGAGCCGTCCGTGGAACGGCGATCGTTAAGCCGGAATAAACTTTGCGGGATCCAAACGAATCGGGCTCTCTGTCTCTCTTTCTCTCGTTCGGATGTGATCGTTGTCACTGGAGAGAAGTAGCGATGCGTATAATTAATTTACTCAACATTATGCAAATCGTAATTTTTTATATTATTGTTTTTTTTTTTTTTTATTTATTATGCTACTTTTCTTCTAGCTTTTAAAATGTCACTTGAACATTTTAATCTCTCAACATTCTTTAAATTATTTATCTTATCATTAAAATTCAAATTAAAATTCAGGAAATATTTGAAAATTATTTGAGAGATTTCTAGGACAACTTGTTCGATAATTCGGGAATTTTTATTACACGTATATTAATTGAAAAGCTATAAATATATTTTCTCGTAAGTACAATTATAATACGTACATATACACACAATAAATAATTATTGAAAAAAGTTTCACATTTAAAATTATCACATGAAAAAGTATGAATATATTATACGTAAATATTTCTAAAATATAAAAATTAAAATAATTGTTTTCCATCGATCGAGAAATTTTATTGTGATTATATAAGTTGATCAGATTTAATGAAGTGATAAACGCGGATATCTCTGAATATTCCGTGCAAAGTACCGGTGCAAAGGAGACACTTGGCACCCCCGCAAATTGTCAAGCGTCGTTTTTTTCGCCGTTTCTTTTTTCGCGGTTACGTCTCGTATGCGAGCGTAGAAAATTCCGTGGAATTATGCAAGTCAGCATAACGTGCGTCGTCGGTACGCATACAGGGATACGCGGGATTCGCGGCCGAATCGGGACACGTGAGCATAAATTGGCTTGACGCAGAATCGGCCTGACAGTTTAACTATGACAATAAAGCACAATAGAATACGCCGTTTCCTGAATGCAGCATGCGGCTGTAATTTCTCTGTCTGTCCGTCCTGCGACAATCCGATTCTCCCTCTCTCTCTCTCTCTCTCTTTCTCTCTCTCTCTCTCTCTTTCTCCAGCACCACGATATTTTTATGTCGCTCTCATTTTTTCTTCCCCGCGTTTCTCTATTTCGTTGAAATAGCGGATATTGCGGACAGTTTAATGCCGTGTCAGTATCACGGTCGCTCGTTGAGCGAGTGATGCTTCAATTCGTGAACTTTGCATAATCAGCTGATAACATTAGGCAATAATGGGTTTATCAGTTCCGTGTCCTCGAAGATTTCTCAACGATTCTATCTACTAATTTATTATTTTTGCAATTATATTTTTAAATTAGAGTACTAGTTGCAGAAGAATAAAATCTAATTAATTATTATAAATTTTGTGTGTCACAAATAAGAAAAATTGTAACGTTTATATAATGCATATAAAATGTCATTTTTTAAAACATAATAAAAAAAAAATAAAAACGCTTTATTAAAAAAAAAAAAAATTTTTGGATGCTATATTAAAAAAAAAAAATAAAAAATAAAAATACTTTATTAAAACAAATACAATTTTTTAAATATTGTATTAAAAAAAAGAGTAAAAATGCTTTATTAAAAAAAATTAATATTTTAATGTACTAAAAAAATAAAATTGCTAACATACTGCGAAAAATAATGCATATGAATCAAAGTATATTTCTAATAAAGTCTAATTATGTATTAGAAACCGTTAGTTATTGATCTCTGCTTTAAACCGTTTTATTTCAATCAGAGAGAGATATCTCTTTATTGGATTATTTTGAAATATTATTTCGCCGTAGCTGCGGTAAATTTTCCGCGAATCTTCCATCCCGGCTCTAACTGGTCGCCGTGTGATGACGGTTATTACCATGATGCGCCGTTTCCTGCGTCCGTGAACAAGCATGTCTGGTACAAAATCAACACGGCATTCCGTGCCACGAATTACAGATATTCTCGCAAAAAGGCAATAAACGTCAAATCAAAAATGTGTCATTAAATTACCACCTTTTTTTTCCCTGATATTTTTGGACCCCGAAACAACGTGTGACTGAAAACTTACTGTCCTCGAACCGCTATCCTCGAGAAAAATATCCTTCAATCACATCCAGTTTTTTTTCTAAATTATCCAAAAAGATAAGGAGAAATGGGAATAGGTCTAATAATTTTCAAATTCCATTATCTAAGTGAATTATTAAATAAAAGATAACTGTGAAATATTTTAGGACGAATAGATGTAATTTTAAAAAATCCAAAGAATTTTATTAATATGTAGCTTTGAGAAAAGAGGACATACAAAATTGAAATATGCTAGATATTTGACTTTACTTGTGATATGGCGGAATATTTTATTCTTATTCACATTTTAAATCTACTTGTAACAAAGATATTTTTTTTAGATTCTCTGATGATTCATATTTTAATTGCTAAAAATCATTAATATTTTGTATACATATATATGTGACAAATCTCGCCAAATTTCTCATCTCTTGATTAAAATGCCGGTAAACCTTTGTTAAGAGCCCGATCACTTTCCCGCGTTGCTCCTCGTCGTTATATCAGTGATTCACGGTGTGTGCCGTATCTCGGCAAAATCGGATGTAAAACAACGAATTTTCCACGCAGAACCCAGCCTGGTTCTAAGTGGTTGTCGTTTGATGACAGTTATTACCATGATGCGCTGTTTCCTGCGGCCGTGAGTCCACCATCCACCCACACTGCGACGCGGCAAGGAAAACGCACGCGTGTCGCCAGCCCGTGCGTGTACACGCACGACGAGTTGTACGTACATCGTGCGCGCGGCACGTATATGCGACCGGTACGTAACGACCTGCACACGCGTACATGTCATAAACGCATTCAGGGTCGGACTGGACAGGCTTATTGTTAGTAACTATGAAAAATTTCTCGGAAAAAAAACGCGATATTATATATGCGTTTACATATTCTTTTTATTTTATATTATGCAGATTAGATTTTAATTAGATAATATAATAATAATAATAATAATAATAATAATAATAATAATAATAATAATAATAATAATAATAATAATAATAGATAATAATAATAATAATAGATAATAATAATAATAATAACTAATAATAATAATAATAATAATAATATAGAATAATATAGAATAATAATAATAATATTAATATTATAATTAAATTATAATTAAATTATAATTAAATAAATTATAATTAAATATTATTATTTATTTTATATTAAAATTTTTTAATTACATTTTATAATAATCGTAGATTTCAATTTTTCACAAATTATAATCTGTTTGCTAAAAAAGTTAAAAAAATTAAGATAATAGAAAAAAACATGTATTTCAAAAAATTGAAAAATAAAAATTCGAATTGCGTGGGTTCATAAAAATTAAAATTCTTATCCGTTAGATTATATATATTTCTTGTATCTGTATATAATATTAAACAAATATTTGACAGCAAAAATAAATATAAAGTTGGACATTTGATTTGATTTGATTTTCAAAAGTAAAGGGATAAAATATTCATTACTCTTATTATAATTGATTGTAATAATTTTGTCTTTATTAGTATTTAAATAATGTTAAAGAAAATATATATATATATATATATATTTTATTTCTTTAAAAAAAAATTTTTTTTTTTTTGCTCTTTTTTTGTGTCCGAGCCTGAGTACACCTCCCGGTTTCCCGCGATGGCGCACACATTTCGCCATTATATAATATGCTCGTTTACACAGAACATTATTGTCGCAAATATGTCATTAACGTCGGAAATCAGCGGCCCGTATTCCGTAACCGCCCTTGCGTGATGCGATCCTCTCTTTACTACAGGATTCCCGCCGCGTTATTGAGTCCCGCGCGCGGAGAATTCCCGGCCCCGCGTGCCGGAAGTCGCCGATACGTCATTGTTCCTTCGCTAAACGAATCGCTGCTGCCGGAAAGAAACGAGTTGGCCAGGGAGGGACAGGGGGAGGAAGGGGGGGAGGGGTGTCACGACTCTTGTATAATGACCATCTTCGGTTTATAAAATGCGATCGGCCTATATTTCTCTCCGAGGATAATGACAGTATTATCCGCGTTTATATACAGTCAAGGATGATGCCGTCGTTACGTTAAATTGCGTCGCGCGATGTTATCGATCGTTTAGCATTAGCGGGTCAAGCAAATGACGTCATTTAATTGAACGGAGGCAAATATATACGAATTTTGTTGTAAAATAGCGCGAGTTCTATTAATATCTCTCTGTAATTTCTATTTTTTTTTTTTTTGTATATTACTATGCGATATATCTTGTTAAAGAAAATTTTATATTATTTTATATATAGATATATCTGATTTTTTAAGAAGAGAAAAAAACATGTCTTATGTAAAATTTTTCTCACATTGCGTTTATTTGTAAAAAAAAGAGAGATACGCGACATGCTTTTCCAAATTTTTTAATTCAAATTCCGTGTGATGATCCGTCTCGATTTTTCCCACAATAATTGACAACAAAAACAAATCGAGGTAAGAATTCGAGGGACTGATCCCGACCCCGGTGTTTGCGCTCGTCGCACTCCTCGATTCCGAAGATCCTTATCTTAGTTCGCGAGAGGAAACTGTCCTCGGTCTTCCCTTCCCTTCTCTCCACCGGGGCGGTAATAATATAATTCAATCCGGGAGAGAATGAGCGAGCGAGCCAATAAGAGCCCCACCCCCATTTAATCGGGTTACTTCGTTACTGTGTTACTCCGTTACTCGCCACGGTGATATCAGCGGAATATCAATTATAGTGATTAACCAAGACGCTCGGCGCAAACTTGGACTCTCTTGGGAGAACGCGGGGAGGACGAAAGAGCGAGGAAGAGGTGCATCCGCGAGTTTAAGATGAGGTTAGGCAAGGGACGAAGGGACGCGCGGGGTGGGAGGGAGGGAAGAAGGGAGAAGGAGACAGAGAGAGAGAACAACATCTTTTGTCGGTCAGGAATTAGTCGAAGGAATATTCAAATCCGACGACGTTCGTTCGAGCGACGATCCTCGAAGCATCTCAATTAAGTGAGAAGTGAAGAGAAAAGAACACTCGTTTTTCCTTTTCCGTTTGCTAGTCACTGAATCTAGGAGAAAATTCTCTCTCTCTCTCTCTCTCTCTCTCTCTCTCTCTCTCTCTTTTGAAGAAGAAGAAGAAGAAGAAGAAGAAGAAGAAGAAGAAGAAGAAGAAGAAGAAGAAGAAGAAGAAAAAGAAGAAAAAGAAGAAAAATTACGTTTATCCGATCTCTCTCTCTCCGTCTCATTGTCAACCTGAAGTCATGTTAAATACTTTTACAGCAGATTGCAAATAAGACGAATAAATAATGAAATCTTTTTGTTTCGTAGTACGCAAATTAGATTTTGATTAAATATATAATAACAATAAAAACAAAAGTAATAAAAATAATAATAATAATAATAATAATAATAATAATAATAATAATATTTTTGTTATTATTATTTTAATAATATTAATATTATTATAATTATATTTATTAGATAATATTATTATTTATTTTGTTTAGATTATTTTTAATTTTTTATTATATTATATAATAGTCATATTAAATAAAATAGTAAAATTATAATATATAAAATTATAATATATAAAATTATATTATATTTTATAATATTTCAGCTCTTTTAGAGCTCACAATATGTTCTTCGTGTCATTTCAAAAGTTAAATAAAAGTTACAAATAAAGAAATTGAGATAATTATATACAATATATTTTGGAAAATCAAGAAATTATAGCTTGGATCGTATAGATTCGAGAGAATTAAAATTCTTATTCGTTAGACATTATGCTTCCCGTATAATATAACATTTAAAAAAATTTGACACCAAAAAATGATATAAAGTTTGACATTTTGATTTGATGTTTCGAAAATGAGAAAATATATAAAATGTTATTCTTATTCTCCATTTGAGAAAGATACAATATCGCATTGCTCGCGAAGAGATATACTTAACATCGGTTCATTGTCAACAATCAGATCGCTCTTATCATTAATATAAAGATCAACGTTAAAATTCTCGTTGAATTTTACCTCTAACTTGAATTTGGCAAGTACTTCAGCAACTCCATCGTTTCGATCGTTTCGCGAATTAGAGCCCGGCATCCCTGGATGCCAAATTATCCAGATCCAATGGCCAGAACTCGCACTCGTCGCGACCCTGAATACGGACAATGAATTAGGCACGGCCTCGTGATCTGGTAAAATTCGTGGCCCGAGGCCACATTATAATAATGCGAGGAAACGGATGAAGCTGCCCCCCCTCACCCCTCGCCCTCTCACGAGGGTAGCGTGATCCGGCACGGGCGCGAGTACGTATCGCGACCGTATATATGTACAGCTGTGTCCATTGTCGGACCCGATGCGCGGATTAACCAACCGTAAATGCCGAAAATCTAATTGACGAAATTCAATTTCACGTCGACAATGACGGTCGCCGCGCGACGGATTATCGCGCGCGCGCCGCCCCGTCTGTACTTTTCCAAAAATTACGAAGCCGAAATCGGCTTCGATGAAAATTCCCTCCGTCTCTCGCAAAGACGCGATTCGACACGGCCAAAGGATTCGCGCTAATGATTATTTTTTCATCGAGAGAGAGAGAGAGAGAGAGAGAGAGAGAGAGATGCCACGTGGCGATGTATTAAGCTGTTTGACAAACTTTACGGAGCCTTTCTCGATAATCGTGTAAAACAGATGTAATATTATATAAAAGAAGGATTTTGGAAACTGCAATAAAAAACGCACCAATTCGGTTGTTATTTAGATATATTGGCATTAATAAATTGTTGGAGTTTGTAACGAAATACATATCTTTTTTTCGCTGTCACATCGAACAGTTTTGTTAACATGTGTCAGTACGATATGATTTTACAAAATTTATTTTAGAAATGATTTATCGTCGATTATATTATTTATTTATTAGATTAAATCATTATTATATTAGATTTATGTATATAATATAAATTTAAAAAAAATATATATATTTATTTATTTATATTACATGTTTTATTTATATTTATTTATATTATAT
>JBCEZX010000019.1:1816336-1844491 GCA_039654345.1 Cataglyphis cursor
AAAAAATTTGTTTTTCTTAGTTAGACCGGAGACTTATTGAGTGATGTGTTATATATATATATTGCTATATATATATCTACGTTGTATTTTTATTTGGGATGTAATCTTGTTACTCAGCAATCTGTCTACTTAAATAACAAATATATCTGCCCCGAAACATATCCTAGGATTATAACTCGCGTTCATATATCATTCGTTTCTGATAAATGCCACTAATCTCTCTCTCGTATCGAATTTTTCCTTTTTCAGAAAGAGCGCTTTCGCGCGCTACCGCGTGATGTTTTTGAAATTTCCATCAAAAAGATCAAATCACCATTTTTCTCTTCCTCTCGCTTTACGCAGCGAGGGAACGGCGTATTAAGGGTGAATTATCGCAGAATCAAAATAATTCGATAGATGGGGTGGCGCGGGTATTACAAGAGGGACGAACCATTTCTGCGCGTTGGGGTGCCAAAACATCTCATGGTATTCGGGAAAGTATTGTCGCGAAAGAGAGTATCGCCCTTCTTTGCGTTATCGTTTGTCAAAAATCTTCACTTTATTGGAGTTTTGTTCGTACTTTATCGTATTAATTGAATTGTCGTCACGATTTCGATGCAAATACACAATCCGAATTTTGAAAAAAATTCACGAAATATCGTTTATATTTCATATAATTAGAGAAGAACGCGTCCAGGTCACACCGGAGGGTCAATTCTTTTCACATCGAGCTCGTCCGTATTTATTCATTTGAGCTAATTTTTTGGGCGTGGACGCGTCTATTAGATTTTCGCGTTATGCTCTAGGGCAGATTGGCGCCGTGGCTTGGAAAAAGCGGTGTTAATAATGCAGCTGCCAAAATTGAAGCAATAATGTTCACAATCAACAATTTACACTGTCTGATTATTTCTAAAATACTATCGCAACGCGATAAATAATTAAATCCCTTTCCAATAAAAATACGACTCGAATACGTCAAAATTAAACCGACCCCTGATTTTTAACGAGATACACGCATTATGTTCTCATATTCGATTCAATTTGGGAGAATGATCTCTTTGTATCATTTTACATTATGTACTTTATATCATTTTACGTGAGCATATATTTTTAATTTTACACAATAGAAATGTTTCGTATTATTAGTGACAGAATTTATCCTGTTAAAATTTATAGAAAAAAAATGTTGGTTTTATTCTACTTATTATATAAAATATAAATGAGAGTAAACTGTCAATAACATTTTTTCAAACTAATCTAAATTATCGTTAAAAATATGTTAATTTTGCACAAAATTTATTTTAAATTACTATAAAGTTTGCATTTATTTTGTATTGAAATATTAACATAGTATTAGTGTCACTATTCATATCATGTTCAATTAACACAAAAATTTGTGTGAACCGTTTGGGACATGTTTTTAAGTCAAATTTACCAACAGTGCGCTATTTCGAAAAAGTGGCAGGCTTACGAGATTACGAATCATCCTTGTCAGTCGAGATTCAACTGACGGAGAACGATGCGCGGGCCGCGTTTAAAATGCAGAAAGGCAAACGGTAGCGTGTCAAGGGCTGTCAGGTGGTCGTTTTAAAAGGGCACAATGGCTCAATTCGGGACGGGAAAATCCGCCGGCTAAATCTCCCATTCAAATGGACGTGCTCCCGATCCCTTGCGTCAAACGGGCTGCCTAAGTAGGTACTTAGTTGCACATTTGGCTTGAAATTTTTGATAGCCCCTATCGCGGTGGAGCATCGTGCACACGCGTACGAGAGCGAATTTGCGATGCTTATCGGCACTTCTCTCTGATCCGTGAGCGAGTGTCTGATCGCCGTCACGCTAATACACTTCGAGCTTTGGGTCATCCTTATGGTTACACTATAACGTTACATGTTTTTTTCCCCCGTTTCACGCATGTCTTGATGTAAGCATCAGTCGAGCTGTATATCAAATTGAGAATGAAAGATGAAACATTTTAATAAATTATGAAATTACACAGATCTCTCTATTGACACTGGAAAAATAATATGAAATTTATGACGTATTTATTATGACGTAGAGAGTATGATAACAATGTATTTAGACGTATATAATAAAAAAAGTTAATAAAAAAATTTTATTCGAGTAATCATCTGTGCAAAGGAGAAAGGCTTATCTGCAAATAATTGGATTTTGAGATTCTAATCAGTCCCAATATTTTGGAATCTTTGTTGTTTTTTGAATAAAAAAATTGATTACTTTATTCTATCGTCAATGTTAATCTCACAGTGGCCATTTTTAAAAATATATAATATATTTAAATATATATAAATAAATAATGTCATAACTTATACTTAAAATTTTAATGCACTACAGTAATCAACATAATTATAAGAGTAGCAAAAAAATATTAATAATGTATGTTGTTAATATATATAATCTGAATAAAAATTAACAAAAAAAGAAAACATTATTTTCAATTATTAAATTTATATTATCTTTTATTATTAATATATTTTATTGTATTTTATATTTTTTATAAGCTTCCTTTTTTCGTATAAAATTCTGTTCAATGTATTTTGTTCAATCCAAAAAATTTTTTATAAAATTTCCATTTATACATATTATTTTTCAATTGTTTTAATTAATTAACATTTGAGTTCAATTAACACAACAGCAATATGTTAAATTAACATATGAATGTGTTAAATATTAACACAAAAATTTTAATCGGCATATTTTTTAACAAGAAAACAATTTCCCCAACAGTGTAAGATACTCTTCTTGTCAGATTTGTTTAAAAAAAAATTCAAACAGTACAAAATAAAATGTCTGAAAGACATCTCTCTCTCTCTCTCTCTCTCTCTCTAATTCTTTTAAATTCTTTGAATTTCTTTATTGTCTAGAAGCAAACTCTAAAAACCCCGTTGAAGAGTCTCTTTTGATCGGACGAGAACTCGCACTTTGATGAAAAACACCCTGTATACGTCGCGCAACAGCCACGTACCGGCAACCACTATGGATAGCTTAGGTTGGTTAGTTAGCGTGCAAGTACACGTATCAAAGGCACTCAGAATCCGAGCTTAACAAAGGCAGCTTCGGGTTTACCAACCGTGTCACGTAGTACGTGTATACCTTACCTGCCTGCCTGTCCGCCCGCGCGCGCTTTCGCAAAACCTAAACCTCCTGGCGGGCCGTATAACTTTGGCCTTAATGCGTCAACGGGGAGCGGGATAAGTTTCGGGAGCGGGTCAATTAAAACTAATTATTCCCGTCGGCGTAATCGGAGCTCCCGCGGGCGATCGCGACTAATTGTATACGCAAGGGCTGTGTTTAAAGGAGGGATTCGCACTGATAGAAAACAATATTGAGAGCTTCCGGGTTAACTCGTGAAATGTTATATTCCGTGATTAATTTTATAAAGAATCAAGAATTCGGTACTTGGACTTAAAAATTCAATATTAAACTTTAATCACAGTGTATAAATAACACAATGTGCACATATTTTTAATTTTATGCAATGAAAGAAATGTTGCATATTATTAATGACAGGATTTATCTGTTAAAATTTATTTAGAAAAAAATATGTTGATTTTATTCTACAAGAAATAGTAGAAGTACGAATGACTGTAGACCGTCAATAACATTCCTTCAAGCTTTAATTTTATTATTCAAAACATGTTGAATTTTACACATAATTTATCTCAAATTATTATGAAGTTTCCATTTATTTCGTTGTTGAAATATTAATATAGTATTAGTGTTGTCATTTAACATATTCATATTATGTGAAATTAAAAATTTATTTAGATTGCTTGAGACACGCAATATAAATTAAATTTAAGCTCAAATTGAGTACTCCCTGAAGTTAACTGCAAAAAAAAAAAAAAAGTAATTTACAGGTAAATTTTGGATTACTATAACTATTTTGCTACAATTTTTAATAAATAACTTTTAAACAAATAAATAGATCTAAACTAAATTTTATATAAATGTTCATTAAGGTTTTATTAATACATGTAAAAATTTTTATTGCGCTGACAATGTTTCTTCCCTGTCAGATTTGTCAATAAATGCTATAATAATTTTCGCGATTTTCCATAAGAAGGAATACAAACTTTAAACTTAAATAATTTCTCCAAACCGTTAAGAAAATTGTTCTCAGATTTTGCAGAGATACGCAGAAGAAATAGTAGAACAGTCTACGAAATTTTCATGCTTTTGTCAATGTTTTGACACATGACGCATACATCCTTAAAATGTCATCCATTTTGTCATGATTCTTCTCTTCGTCGGCATAGCCAACTATATGAGCACGATGAGTATATGAACTACGCAAGCACGACACATATCCAACTGGGAATTGAATTTCCTCGGTAATTTTAATGCCATTGTGAAGGGCCATCGTGGAGGGGAGGCTCTGAGACGGAGGAGACCCTAATACAGCCACCGGCATGTGCATTCCTAACCGCCTCGTAGATGCGAAATTTAATTGCAGACGAAACACGACGCTATTGCCACCCCTGCATATGTACATACATAGATCTCGGCTTGAGGTAACTATACGTGTGGTTCCACGATAATCCTTTCCCTGAAGAAAGGAGAGAGAAGGAAAAACAGAGAGAGTGCATTATAAATAGAAAAAAGATCTTGCGACAACGCGAGTTAGAATTTTTTATTATATCTTTTTTATTTGATTTTTGTTCTCCATTTTTTTTATTTTCCTTTCTCACGGAGGAAGTTTTGTTTTTGTGGAAAAATTTTTTTTTCTAATTTTGATGCCAATGTGTTTAGAATGTTCTAAAACATCGAAAAAACATATTTTTACAAAATATCGAGTATGTGTGTATGTATGTTTGTATGTGCACTAAACGTGGTTCGATTATCTGCCGTAAATTTTAAGATAATGAGCGAAAATTTTTTTTATATGAATAAAGTATCATTCAAGATTGCTTGGTATTGTACTTGGCTAAGATCGATAAAGGGATTTATTTTTTATAAAATTTTAATTTCTTCAAAAAAAGATGTTATTGTACTAACTTCTGCAAATTTTGGGATATTTGTCTAAATTTTTTTATATGAATAGAATATCATTAAAAGATGGTTGGTAATGAATTTGATGAGAATTGGTAAAAGTATTTATTTTTTATGAAATTTTGAATTTTTTAATAAATGTATGTATACTGTAACTTCCACATATTTTGAGATATCAGGCTAAATATTTTTACAATAATAAACTAGCATTAAAAAATGGTTGGTATTGATTTTAATAAGAATTGATGAAAGAGTTTATTTTTTATAAAATTTTGACTTTTTCAATAAATGTTTGTTTACAACCTAATTTCTGCAAATTTTTTAAATATTAGATTAAATTGTTTTTGTCTGAGTCTCGGAAACTGATATCATTCCGATTTGTAATTACGATTACTGATATTATAAAAAAAAGGAAATAAAATTATGAGGAAGTCGTGTTTTTTACTTTTTTTTTTTTTTTTTTTTTTTTTTTTTCTTTTGTACAGATATATTACCGAAGAATTGGCTAAAGAGCTTATATTCTTTAAAGGAATATTTGTATAACGATTATTATACGTAGCATTGTTTTATGAACTGCAAAATTAATAGTATATTTCTTAGTTAATTTAATGAGTAATATTTTCAATAATATTGAGACACAAAGAATATCCTCAAAGAGAATTTCTTTGTATTTAAAGAGTTGTTTTGTTTCATCTTGAAGTTATCTGCAGCAAGTGCGAGACTTAATCGAAGCATTATCGAGAAAACCGGATGGACAATCGATGATAGGTCATCGAAATCCATGCAATTTCTCCTTTCTTTCTCAGACTACGAGAAGGGAAGTCCGATGGCAATTCTCCACTTTCACGCATAAATCAAGACCGGGTCGATGGAGCTTTATTTCCGATACTTAAGTCGAGCGCGCGAAAAGCCGTTGGATACAAAGCCGAAGCGCCATAACCACTTAAGGGAGCTTTCGTGGGAGGCTCATGGGATAGAATCTGCGTCTCGTGGAGTATACAGTATAGCATAAGCGGATTTAAGACGCTCCGTTATATCTTTATAAATGGAACTACTCGGGCCCGCGAGCGGAAACGCCTCCATATCGCTCAGGGGATTTGCAAAATTACGTCTTTGTTGCCCGCTGTCGCGCTGTCCCGGGAAAAGTCTCGAGAAAAATCGTCGGCCTTTGAGCCGCCAGATCGACGCGTAGCGCGGATTGCCTGGCGATTGATGATGCCAGTAATTGTAACGATAATGGTCAATGGAATGCTTTATCGCGTGCGATAATTGAAATTAAAGATTCACTCTGTTCTAGCAATATGAAAAATTGATAATTTTAGGAATTTTTTTTTAATATTATAGAAATTGATCTTTTTTGACGTTTTATATATGTTTATTGATGTTTAAACAGTACATCAGTATTTTTTAATTTTAAATATTTAGCTCTTTTTCTGTTCAATATATGCTTCTGCGCGTAGCGTGTTCGAAAATGTATATGATTCGGCATGCTGCATCTCGTGTAATTTTTTGAGATTAATAAATTTGGACTAGTTTTATTCTTTAGGATATTTATGGGGTATTGAATCTAATTTTATTAGAAAAAATAAAAAATAACAAAGTAGTATCATTTTAAAATTAGTTATTTCAATTTCGCTGAAATCTTTTCGTTTCTTGGAAAACAGAAAAATATTAAGTATCAATTTCTTAAATTCTAATTAGATTTAGTATCCTCAAAAATGTGTTTTCTTTCACTTAAAAAAAAACAAGTAAAAAATTGTGCAAATTAAAAACTTGCACATGGCTTCCTCATAATTCTATTTCTTTTTTTTTTATAATATCAGTAAGCGTAATTACAAATTCATATAAAACAATTTAATCTAATATTTGAAAAATTTGCAGAAATTAGATCGTAAACAAACATTTATTGAAAAATTCAAAATTTCATAAAAAATGAACCGTTTCAACAATTCTAATCAAATTCGATACCAACCATGCTTTAATGATACTCTATTAATGTAAAAATATTTCGTCTAATATCTCAAAATTTGATGAAGTTAGAGCAACCACATCTTTTTTTTTAAAAAAACATTTTTTAGAAAAAATCAAAATTTTATAAAAAATGAATTCTTTTGTCAATTCTCATTAAAATCAATACTAATCATTTGTTAATGCTAGTTTATTAATGTAACAATATTTAGCCTGATATTTCAAAATTTGTAGAAGTTACAGTATGCACATACGTTTGAAAAATTCAAAATTTCATAAAAAATAAACCCTTTTACCAATTCTCATCAAATTCAATACCAACCATCCTTTAATGATATTCTATTCACATAAAAAAATTTAAACAAATATCTCAAAATTTACGAAAGTTAGAACACCTTTTTTTGAAGAAATTAAACTTTTATAAAAAATAAATTCCTTTATTGATCCTAGCCAAATACAATACTAATCAACTTTAAACGATACTTTATTCACGTAAAAAAATTTAGCTCATTATCTTAAAATTTACGACAGATAATCGAACCACGTCCTTTGGTGCACATACAAACATACATACACACATACTCGACATTTTGTAAAAATATGTTTTTTCAACGTTTTAAATCATTCTAAACACATTGGCATCAAAATTAGAAAAAAAAATTTTTTCAAAAACAAAGCTTCCATGAGGAAGCAAAAATTGAAATTATTTGGCCCATTAGTTTTCAAGGTATCCACAACCTATTTTGAAACTAGAGCTTTGAGAAAAATATGTTTAAATTTTTACAGATTTGTTTCAAAATCCGCGCGTTTCATTATCCTACTCAAGTCTTATAACTCCGTCAATTTTGCGAATTTTTTAAGAAAATTTGAAAGATCGATTTTTTTGATTCTTTAAAAGATTGGGCCCTTAATTGATATGTGTATAAAGATATGAAAATTACATCCAGCACCTAAGTGTAATTGAAGGAAAATTTGAATAATGTATTCTAAATCACTTTTTGTATTATGTTTAATTATCTTACAATTTAAAGAAAAATATTGCTTTTTTTAACATTTAGATATTTTTGCTCTTTTTAACATTTAGACATTTTTACGTTAAATTAAATCAAAATGACATAAAAAATAAGACTACTTTTATTTTTGCTATCTGACATGTATATATACTTTTATATTTTCAATATATTATAAAATATTGAGATATTTAAATATTTTTTTAAGTATAATTATAACTATAATTATAACTATACTATATAATTAAGGCGCTATAATGAAAGACAATATTAATGAATAAAAAACAAAATGATAAATAATAAAAGACGCTATTTTTTATGGGAGTTAGCAAGACTAAATCTGTAAGCATGCAGATTGATAGTACATTGATAATAAAAATATAGTGATTTGATCAAGTAAAATGCGTTCACACGTTGGGATTATCCTTAATGGAATGGCAAGGGTGGTGGGGGAGAGGAGTTCAGGGACAATTAAATACTCGTTAGTTATCTTTGGTGCAGCTAAAATGGTCGGTAATTTTACTATTCTTCAATTATCCCCAGACTTTTCTGGAGCCCATTTGACAGATGGTAAAGTTGACACATGACCCTTTTTTAATATATATAATATTTTATCAATAATGTGATAAATTTAATATCTATTTTTCTTCTTTAGAAGACAAGTCAAATATTTTATTAATTTTAAAATTATTAAGAAAAACTAAATGATAACTGTATTATGGAATGGCGATAATCCAAACCACTACCTGTCCGATTATAGGAATTTTTCAGAGATATTTTGGTACCGTCGGAGGGGGAAGAGATGAGGGAGTAATAGTTTTTCATACATAATACAAAATACACATAACCAACATAATTCTTGTGTAGCGGTCTCTATCTCTTCTCGAATAATTTTTAACGTTATTGATAATGAACGTTATGAAAATGTTGAATCATTCTTATAAAACATTGATAGAAAATTAGAAATTAAAATTGAAATTAAGAATTGACAACGATAAATATTTATTTGGTACGTATAATTAAACATTTATTGTTAAGTTTGATTAGTCAATTAAAAAATACATTGATAAATCGTTTATCATCTACGAATAGCGCCTAGAATGAGAGAATAAATAATTTAATATTATTTTTTTATAAATATTATAGGAAGAAAACAAGTGTGTGTATACGTGTGGAGTTGTATATATATGTATATATAAGTGTCATATAAATTATATGACAGGTGTATTTTTTGTAACATTGAGGAAGATTACATTTTATATCTGACACATACATTATGTTGGAAAAACCATCTGGTCCGGATAATCAATTATCCAAGGAAGATTATTTAATAATGAGAGCTAAAGAAGCATTGCCGATCGATATTTATGCTGCTAAATCGTGGCTAATTACTGCAAAATCTTTATTTCCGCATAGTGCAAAAGTTCAGGTAAGAATATCCCATCATTTCATTACCTTCTTTTTTTCTTTTTTTTATTTTCCACAAATTGATAATATAATAATGATAATAATTATTCTGGAAATTAATAATTTACAATAACTAGGGATCTATATTTCTTATATTGCTTTTAGTTTGAAGCATATCGAATCGAAAAACTGTCAAAAAATGTAAAAGAAGCGGCAAAATGCTTCAGCGAAATGTGAGTATCGATTACTATGCGGAATTTGCGAAATATATATATGAAACTTCCTTTTTAATAATCTTAAATATAGATTTCAAAATTTTCCGGACGATCGTGACATATGGAAAGAGATAGAAATGGTAACAACATGCCTTCGCTTGGAACAATGCGACAGTGAGGCAGACTTTTTGTGTCAAATGTTTCAACACATTCCACAGGATTTGCAGCACAGATTGCTTGTGATGACAGCTGATCACAGCGAAGACACGATGGAGCATTGCAAATTATTGCTCTTATTGTTACGCAGATTTCCTCAAACTATAGCAACTCATGGAGTATGTACCCTAATATATCAAAATTATTTTATTAAATTAATTAAAATAAATACGTTTAGGTTTTTTTTAGAAATTTTAATTGTTTATGTAATATTTTAGCCACGCTTGGTGGAGACTCTATTAACTGCCGAGAAACATAGCCATCCAGGCCGAGCTGTAAACGGTTTCAGAAGATTATTGGCATGCGATGCATTGCCATTGCTTGGTGCTGCTCCAGTAGAATTAAATCCTCGTCTCAGTTTAAGATTGCTCTGTAAGGCTGTAGAATTTTATTTAGCATATATACAGCAGCCGCAGGATGGGCAAATTCAAAATCCATGGGACAGACTTTTCCAAATAGTGGAATTAATAGGCAAGAAATTAGGATGGGAATTGAGCAGTTTATTTTCTACGCCTTGGAATCGCGACACGTACAGCGATAGATTACAACAGTATGCAATTGCACACAGTACAGGTCTGTGCGATGAGCTTATAGTCAGACAATTACTGATGTGTACAGTTGTAATATTATTGAGAATATTGAACGAACATGCCACTCTTATTAACAATGACGAGACACTGTATTGTCTAGTAGAGGCTTTTGGAGAAGGAATACATTCTTCCACAGGTAAAATATTATATTCACGATATTCGAATGTGATTACAAGTTTTATATTTACCTTTTGCATTCTGTAAACTAGAGCCGAAATTGAAAAAACGAAAACGAGAGGATAATACGGCTGTAATAGTAACTAGTGACAGTGATTACAACGGTAATGGTCTAGCATTGGCAGTAAAATTATGGGACTTATTGCACAGCAGTGACTATCTTCAAAGGGAAATCGGCAAATTGAGTCAACAGTTACGATTAGATACCTGGTTGAACCCATTCTTAACGGATTTGGCGATGTACAAAGGCTTACATCATGAAGTATTAGCTAGATTGTCAGTAGAAGGCAGTAGTTTATCTGTTAATCTTCGTTTGGCCAGTACATGTTTCTTTTTGAGAGATTATAAGGTGTGCTATAGTTATAATTAGTACATGATTATATTTTTATTTCCATATATTTCCTCTCTCGTTCAAAGTTATTAAAAATAATCTCTCTCTTAGGAAATGTTGGAACATATTGTTCTGGTAGCAAGTTCGTTACCCACAGTATCAGGCAAGGTGTCTCACAATTTGACCGTTCCAAGCGTAAGGCATTTACATTATTTGACTCTGGCCCGTTTTCCTATTTTACAATATTGTTGCAAATTGCTTCTTTTAGCTATAAAGGTAATAGCTTCTTCTCATAATATACGTATATATATATATATATATATATATATATATATATATGATTGGTATCAGCTAGTATGATTACGACTGTGATTACGATTCTAGGAAAATTTTTCATTACTTGGAAATGTCGGGGACTTGGCTATTGGGCATGCATTGGTCCTAATACAGATAGATTGGCCGCAAGAAGCTAGTACTTTGACTGCGATAATGGAACGAATTCTTAGTCGCGGAAGTTTTTCTTACCCGTTATTCCAAACGTATATAATATGCGTAGATATTTTGGAAGAATTAACATATTTATGGACTGAACACGGTGGTGGAGTATCACTCGACATAACTGCAGGCGCGGGGGTTTTACAAAGTACATTTTTTTTCGACATGTTCATACCGCGCATATGTGAAGTAAATTAAAATAATTATAATTATTTTAGATCGCCGTATCGCTACTCGCGGTGCTGATAAAGGAGTACGCGAGGAAGTAAAGCAAGCCATGCGTCGACAAGCGGCACGGGACGGCATTGATCCTCTAGACGAATTGTTACAGAAATTCATAGTCAATGATAAAACCGCCATCCTACATGCTTTAATTATTTCATGAATTAACTTTGGATCTTGCTATTTGTTGTGACTTGTGATACACAGTAAAATTTTATATATGAAATATTTAGAAATAATTATGTTGTTTTATTTAGTAACAATGACATTTTGCAAATAATTTGTGAAGATTTTATAGAATGATGTACAGAATTTTATACAATTAAAACATATTGTTTTATTTATCACATAAAATCCCAATTTACATATTAAATATATGTATTGAGCATAAAGTGGAAATTAAAATTTTGAGATTTATAAAAAAACAAATTCTTCATTTTTATTTCTCTCATAACAGATTTTAATATTATAATTATATACATATATCATTATTAAAACAAGATTTTCTTCACATTTTGCCTTGAAATCTTTTATATAGATATCATCTGTAAATATATCTCGTTATTTCCTCATATGCATATATGTAAATAACAATAAATGATGATTGATAATTAACGAAATTATAAAGTTACTCTCTAATAAAATATACAATTTTCAAAGTATATAAAATGTGAATAAAAGATATACGTGATCCATGTCTGAATATCATTATGCTACATTATTGATGTATACTGATTATTATATAAAGTTAATGCACAAATAATATCGTTAAGGATATTTAGAATTATAAAAAAATCACGAGTACGACGCGTATGTGGGCAATTAAATGTATGATTCTATCTAATGTAAACGCTTAGTTGAAGGGCACTTAGAAGTAATACTTTAATCCCAGGCATAAAGGAAGCTATTTGACTAAAATCTGGTCCTGATACTAATTGCGTATGTAAATCTAATCCTCCTGTATAATTGCCATTTTGTATCATTTGTGATATCTGATGTAATCCTTGCAAAGTATTCTGAGATAACTGAAAAGAGGGATATTTAGAGGATATAATTCTAAATTTTGATAATGCATATAATGTACAATAATGTACAATAGACTTACCTTATTCTCTCTAAGGCAATCATACAGCACTTCCAGTTTTTTAGATACATCTTCTATCTTCCTTTTGATTTGCTAGGAAAATAACACAAACTCGATCAACCAATATTAAAGGATAAAAATATAAGTAAATTGATACAGTTACTTTATTATCATAAATACTATATTTGTCTATATCTATATAATGTAATGTGTGTTAACTATCAACTGTCATTCTTACCGGATTCTTTGCATTTTCATAACACTGATTTTTTAATTCATCTAGTATTGTTTTCAGATGTATATGTTGCTCAGGGATAGGTGCTTTAGGTTTTTCTGGTTCGACCATCTTTGCAGAAACAACAGGCATTGTAGGTTGTAATAATGGTTCAACTGGTTTGTTAACTGGCGCAGTATTCGACATGCCTTGACCATATTGCACATTATAAGGTGAGTGATGTTCTTGTTGATAGAAATTGTCTTGTTGTAATGGCTAAAGCAATTGGGTTAAAATATAAACATATAAATATATTTTAAAAAATTAATAAGATTCTCAAGTGAAATATATTTTGAATTAAAAAAGTTTGTAAAAATATAATCATATAAGTATATTTTAAAAAATACAATTATAAAAAAATATGAATATAACAGAAATCTTATATATATATATATATACATATATAACTTACACTTGGTTCTGGTTGACTGCTTCGCAATGGATGCAAAATTGGATTTTGCAGTTGATATTCGGTTTTTGGCTGAAAAAAATATAAATGTTATTCATTCTCAATCATTTATCTTTACTTTAGGCTTTTCTTAAATCTTTCAACCACTTTGTAGTAGTGATTGATTCATAGCATTATGAAAATAAATATATAAGCTTTCAACTTGCCAAAATTCACTTTGACACTTGGTGGATGATAATGTCAATAAGAAATGTACGAAAAAGTTATTGATTCTTGTAAAATTTATGATGAAATATGAATATAAATGATAAAAATCTGCGGTTTCAAAATTTGTAAAGCACAGTGTGAACACTTTGTACAACACACTTTTATTAGTTTTATATCACACGTGTATAAGAATGTCTCGTATCATAATTCGGTTAGATTAATCCTATTAATGAACTATAGGAGAACACATGGATAACAATAACAGTAATGATTCTACAATTATAATATATTGTAGAATATAACATTTTCAAAGTGAAATCGGCTACCTTAACACCCTTTGAATGTTTTGCCTTCCACTTTCTGGTACCCGCATGTTCCGCGGACATTTCGTTTGCGTTGTATAATGCCAGTACTGGCTACATAATTTTAATACATATATACTTATATCAGTAATGTAGGCAACTTTTGAATATGCGAAAGCTATCAATCGAGACTAAATTGATTGCAACTGAATAAAACTCGAAACTGGATTTACCTGCGCTTTGGAACTTTTCGCGTTCGGCGGATCATTCCATCCAGATGCTTGTGGTGGCAATTGATATGGCACGTTTCCGTTGCCGTGTGTCTGCATTTGTGGAGGAGGCTGAGTTCTGATAGGGTCATACATTTGAGTCTGAGGCATGTTTTGCTGCAACGGAGGCTGCATTATGTTCGGCTGAAGCGGCTTGTACGGCTCGGGTTCTTTAGGATTATTCACAAAACTTGGCGGTTGACTGGCATAGGTGTTACTCGACATAGAAACTTGAGGTTGATATGCGTTTTGTAGAGGATACCCAGGAACTGGGGCAATTTGTTGAGAATTGTACAACTGATTCGGTGACGGAAAACTGCTCTGACCGTACGTGGGAGTGGATTTTACAGACGGGTCAATTAAATATTTTGATCTCGATTGCGGTCCGACACTGGACGGTCTTGAGCCAGTACTCAAACTGGAACCCGACGGAGGTGGCGGAGGAGGAGGCTGAGTTGCTGGAATTTGATTATACGAATGCGGTGCAGAATATTGATCATAGACCGTAGATTGCGTTTGCGATTGAGCTGTTGGCATTCCGTAAAATTGAGGATTAAGTGTCTGATTTGTAGGAGCACCGTAAGCCTGCTTCAGCGGAGTCGTGTTCCAGCTCTGCACAGGTGTCGTTTGCTGTAACGGCTGTTGGAGCGGATTGTACGTGTTCTGCAAGTTTTGCGCAGGTGTTGCCTGCTGTAACGGCTGTTGCAGCGGATTATACGTGTTTTGCAAATTTTGCGCAGGTGTTGCCTGCTGTAATGGCTGTTGCAGCGGATTGTACGTTGCGTTTTGCAAGTTCTGCGACGGTCTTCCCGGTATAGTCTGTTCATAGTGATAATTTTGATCCGCAGGTTTCGAGATACTCCTCTGTTCCTGTACATAACTTAGAGCTTTACATAAACGATCCCTCAACATTGAAACTCTCTGCTCTTGACTGTTTCCGAGATAATTCAGAGCAGCCTCTAGATCGCCCTCCGCCGCCAGCATTTCGGCATACTGAGACAGTACAGAAGCGATTCTATCTTTTATATGAATTTCCCTGATACCCTGGAGCTCCAAGGCTTTCTGCATTATTACGACCAATTCCACTACTTCTTGGATGTCGGCGTTGGACACTTCAATCAACTTATTTAAGTTGCCGGAGCAAATGTAACAGATTTGCGCTTGCTTTTTGAGAGCCGGGTTTTCGCACGATGCCAAACGATCGCCGAGCATATCTATTGTATACAGTTCATATTGTGAAATATGACAAATAATTGTGATAAAATTATTTTTATAACACTTTATTTGCATCCTTACCACATAGAGCAGATCGTTCCTGCGTATTGGAATTTGTAAATATACCAACTAACGCCTCCTTCCAGCACTTTATGTCACTATTCTTGACAACTTCCGCCCAATTCTCGCTAAGTAGTGAATTGATGAGAGAATTTAATGCACTG
Source organism: Cataglyphis cursor (assembly GCA_039654345.1). Classification (NCBI taxonomy): domain Eukaryota; kingdom Metazoa; phylum Arthropoda; class Insecta; order Hymenoptera; family Formicidae; genus Cataglyphis; species Cataglyphis cursor. The sequence continues at coordinate 1,831,941 of JBCEZX010000019.1, forward strand.
GAATGCTCTGAAAAGTACCTGTACTGAGTACGCGCTAGTAGCTCAGGACCAGCGGCCATCGAAAGAATTATGGCATCAGCGTATCTTTTGCTAGTAAAGCATAAAGATACTGCGGCCTCAATATTTCCTAAGAGAATAGCTTGAGTGATAAGACCATCCTCATCTACAAAACAATGCCAGTCAATCATTTAAAATTTCTTTTGTTTTTTTTTAGATTATAGTAAACAATAGTAGCTGTATAGTAACAGAGCTATCAATATGTGCTGATTACCATCAGAAGTATTTATAGTGTAAGTACTATCTGCAGATTTGTTTGATGGTACTAGCTTCTTGCCTTGTTCTTCCATGGCATCAAATGTAGTATTGCCAACCATAGAATTTCCATTTAGTACCTAAATCAAATGAGAGAGATGCATAAATTGATATTGAAATAATGAAAAAGAGAGAGACAGAAAGCATATGTATAATGTAAATGGTAAACATCAGTCAAGTCTCTCTTACATTATTAAGATTAGAGACACCTTCTATGATATTCGTCATGTCGTCTTGAGGTATAAACTGATTCAGTTTGTTATTCATTATATCAATATTGTAACCCAATAATTCCAATATACTCTTTGTCACATTGTCGTCAAAGTAAGCACGCACGCAGCACCAGATTTTCTTGGTGTGATCATCAGGAGACTTCTCCATCTTTTCCTTACAGAAGTCACTGTATTGCTCAGTCTCTAATGTTGCTTTCAATTTGTTGGAACGTTGAATAAGATTTGGCTGTGTGATTACTTGCGATATAATAACTTTCCTGTTTGAGTCACCCTTTTTGTTTGCTGAATCGGCAGATTGATTTTCAAAAATTACCAATTTACCACCAAACTAAAAATCATATTAATTTTTATTAGATAGTTCTTATTTTTCATTATGAATGAAGGTGAATAATTGTTTAACGTAACAGATAACATAAAGTAAATTTTATTTACAAAGCAAAATAAAAAACTCACTCCAAACGATGCTCCAAATGGCCTCTTTAACCATTTGGGAGCTTTTGTTAATACTGCTGTTGTTCCTGTTTGTACTGTAGATTGGGTGAAGGGATCCATTCCTGGGAATGAATCAATTATCTTGTTGGATGTTTCTTGCTGTTGTCCGCCTAGTAAAGAGTAAACAACAGCATGACCATCAAAACTGCTGCCAACAATTAATCCTGGATACCTTGGACACCAAGACACATCAAAGTTCCATTGGGCTGTTTGGGCTAGCTCACATATCACCTCACCATTCTATCATTAAAAAATATATTAATACTTGAGTTTAATAATTTTTCTTTAAAAAAAAGTATTACACAATACCAGTGCATTTGAGTTAGGATTCCAGCAGAGGATTCTGTTATCCTTGGCACAACTCAAAAGTAGGTCCGAATCATGCGGATTCCATGCAATTGAAAGAACACCTCGCTGATGACCTTGCAACGTTTTTAAAGGCGATGTTGGAACCCTTACATCCCATAATTCAATAATAGGTGTTTGATCGTCCTCGGATGCTAAGCACAATTGTGTTCCAATGTCTGGATGCCACTGAGCAACTTTCCAACGTACCTATAGCCAAAACATGACAGTTGTTTAAAGATTTTCTCTAAAAACATTCTCATATATTGTATCAGTCAAGATAAAAAAAAAATTGTATACCCTCGAGTTTGTGTCTGACAGTTTAAATATCGGTTTCTTTTCTTTCACATTCCATATAATGCAACATTGTGAAAATGTGGAAGCGAGAATGTCTTTTAAATGCACTGTAAAATGAAATAAAAATAATATTAATTTTCAAGCTTAGATTTGCATAGAAATAAAATTATTCCTAGCATTGGCATGCAATTTCTTTGATTACAATCTGATAGAAGAACCTTGCTTGTTCCAAGCAATGTGTTGGACATCCTCTGATTGCTGACTTCTGGAGAGAGTTGTCGGTGTGTTTGTATTAATATCCCAAATATAGATCTCGCTCTCCGTCGCACCGGTAGCCAACTGATTTTCTTCTCGAAAAGGATTAAAATCCATTGCTCTAACAGGACCAGCATGTCGATGAGGGCTACTTATCAAACAATTACTTTCTCTGGCTAGTAACTTAGCAGCAGAATAGATTTTTATAGTGCCATCCTCGCAACCTCCAACAATTATGCCTGCTGGGTTATTACCATAGGATCCCCAAATAATTTTGTGAAACCTATAGATCAATAATACATATATACAATAATGGCTAACAAAGCAACAAATTAAACAAATTTAATTTTCCAACTATACTGACCTGTGATCACTAGGAACACTGGCTCGCAATTCCATTTCATATCCTGGTTGTTGTAAATTCAGTGAGTACAAATCTAAACTAGCAGATGTACTAAAACTCGCATCCAATTGCTGCGCTGCTGTCCCAGCAGCCAACATAATGGGATGTTGAGCTGGTGGAGACCATGCTACATTCACAGTCTTCAGCAGTTCCTTGACTTTCATCTGTACGTACAATAGAAGGAAAATCTACTCTTAGTGTCTTGCGAAATAATTATCTCATAATATTATATATTATAATTAATCTTATATTATTATTATGCTCTTATAGTACTAGAAGATATTTCTTAATAGATATCATAAGAATATGCAAAGATTCAAATAATAAAAAATCGCATAAATTCCGTGGATGTTGTCAAAAAATGTTAGCCGTCATTAAGTGAATCAGGATGAAATTTATCGCGCTCTCTTGAATCTTTTCGTACGTCACGTTGACATAAAGATCGGTGATCTCACCTTGACAGTATTCTCGGATTGTAAACAGAGATATTTTATATAAAACGTACGTCCCTCTCTTGGGTCTTCAATTCTCTGGTAACGACCTGTATCCCGTGTCAAAAGTCTTCCAACGTGGCGAGCCGTATGCGAAGCTAGTTGGCGATGCTGTCGCCCTCTTTTGGAGCTTCGTTGACGTATCACGTCAACCACGCGCACTCGTTTCCCTCGCGTCATCTGTCAGTTACTGCTAATGGCGTCAGAAAACTCTTGTTTCTTCCTTATCCTGATCTGACAGAGAGTCGCTTTCAAAACTTATATATGTGAGGTGATTAGCAATTATTTACGTACATATATCACTTTGCGATCTTATCAATTGATAAAGTGTTTATTTTTTATTTTTTTTGTCTATTTCATGCAATTTTTGTCTTGTATTGATATTTACTTTGTCTCCAGACTCTCTTTCTCTCTCTCTCTCTCTGTCTCTCTCTCTCTCTCTCTCTCTCTCTCCTCTCTCTGTCTCTCTTTAAGTAAAACAATTATATTAATTAATACACGTATTATTACATATGTGTATATATTACATAAAATGTAATTAGCAGTTTCTGCATTTATAGGTAATAAATTGCTTTTTTTATCATAAATATATTTATAATGTATATCTTTTATTTAAAAATGCGTTAGAGTGTAATTGAATTTGAAGGATACAAGATTATACAATATAACTTGTAATTCTCCAATATTACATTTGTATTGTAGTATAATATTGTAGTAATTTGTTAAATATATATAATATATAATTATTATATTGATCGTTTTTTAGCTTAAATTTTTACAACTTAAGAAAGTAATTATTTTATAGTAATTATCTTCAAATATTCAATATATATTCTTTGCAGTACAAGTGTTGCTTTATTGGAATTTAATTATTTTGTAGTTTTTTTTTATAATAGTTACATCGAACTAAAAAATTTTTATTTTTTTATATTTATTAAAATATAAGATATATACAATTTATATCTTTTTAATATAAAAAAAATATTAAAAAGTATATAAAAATATGAGAAATTTCGAAAATTATGAGATATTAGAGTCAAAGTAGTAACAATCAATCTTTCTTCTAGAATCTACTTGCGAGAAATTCTTGGAATCTTCCTTTTTTGTCGCAATGACCCGACCTGCTGATCACAAGAAATCCGTGATAACAGAAGCCGGATTCGTTGAGATAATTTGAGGCAGATTAAATGAAGGAAAATGAAGTGAGACTTCCCGAAACTGATCAGTATATGAATGAACTTTCTGACACGCGTCGAGGAAATGAACGCAATTGATATCATGGAATAACGAGCAACACGATGTGGTTCAGATTGAGACGACCTCGCCGTCTGGCGATGATCATTTTCTCGATTGTCATACTCGTAAGCTTTTTTTTGATTTGGTCCAGAAACCAAGGAAAAAGCGCTGATTGGCAAAATGACTTCATCTCAATAAGGTAAACAAATTTTTAGTTAGTTTATTGAAATCAATTTTAAAATATGTAGTTTTAAATTTGGAATGATTTGAATTATTATGTTATAGATCACATGGAAATCAAAAAGATTACATCGATCGTCGAGGAATTCATGTAGTAGTTGGTCATTACATAGGAGATTCTGTAGATTCTTTAAAAACTCCAAATATCACGAAAGGTAATAGATATAATTATATTAGAAATATTGTATGATTTTGAAAAGAAAGAAATATTATATAGTATTATATATTATTTCTCTTTACAGATATTATAAATAAAAATTTGTTTGACCCACGACCATTTGAAGGTAAAAATGGAGAACCTGTAATAATACATCCAAAAGATTTTTATAAGATGCAGCAATTATACCAGATTAATCGATTTAATTTAATGGTTAGTGATAGGATACCATTAAATCGATCTTTACCCGATGTTAGAAAAAAGAAGTAAGAGTTCTATTCTATCTATAAAAAAAAAAACAACTTTTCTTTGTTATATTGATTTTCAATATTATTTAATCATGAAGTTTTAAGTAGTTCTATTGTAAAAATTTTGCAGATGCATTTCAAGATATGCGAATCTAGGCAATTTGCCGAAAACGTCGATTGTTATAGTATTTCATAATGAAGCATGGAGTACTTTATTACGAACAGTGCATAGTGTCATCAATAGATCGCCGAAAGAATTATTGGAAGAAATTATTCTTGTTGATGATAATAGTGAAAGAGGTAAGTAAACATTAAAAATTCATTTTATATATATATATATATATATATATATATATATATATTTATTTTTTTATTATCAATTTTATTTATTTATAATGAACAGTTTTTATATTATTTTTATGTAATTTTATATATTATTTTTTTATATATTATTTTTTTATATATTATTTTTATATATATTATTATTTTATTATATTATTAATATTATTTATATTATTTTTTACTATTAGAATTTTTGAAAAGTCCCTTGGATGATTACATAAAAACTCTAAGTGTTCCTACAAGAGTTTTGCGATCCAAGGAACGGATAGGATTAATAAAAGCGAGGCTTTTGGGAGCAAACAATGCTAAAGGCGAAGTTCTCACTTTTCTCGATGCTCACTGTGAATGTACGGTTGGTAGGTAAGCTTCATTATATTATGTTAATACAAGAACAAACTTTTGTGATGCTACGTACAGTATTAATGGGTCTAATATTTGCAGGATGGTTGGAACCATTACTTGAAGCTGTCGGTAAAAACGCGACAAGAGTCGTCTCTCCAGTAATTGACATAATAAACGATGATACCTTTAGTTATACAAGGTAAATTATTTTATTTTTGTACTTATCAATAAACTGCAATATCTTGTAATTTTATCAAGACCGTGTTTTTTTATTTTTTGATAAATATAGTTTAAGAATTTTAATAATTTTGCAGATCATTTGAGCTCCATTGGGGTGCATTCAACTGGGATTTACATTTTCGGTGGCTAACATTAAATGGCCGTTTGTTGAAGGAAAGGCGCGATAACATAGTCGAACCATTTCGAACACCCGCCATGGCAGGTGGGTTATTTTCTATGAACAAGGATTATTTCTTTAAATTGGGCAGTTATGACGATGAGATGCGAATCTGGGGTGGCGAGAATTTGGAATTGTCATTTCGAACTTGGCAATGCGGAGGCAGTATCGAAATTGCTCCTTGCTCCCACGTCGGGCATCTCTTTCGAAAGTCTTCCCCTTATACTTTTCCGGGCGGCGTCGGTGATATTTTATACGGCAACCTTGCCAGAGTCGCTTTAGTGTGGATGGATCAATGGGCGGAGTTTTATTTCAAGTTCAATCCTGGTAAATAAAATTATATATTCTTATAATTCTATTACAAGTGCAAATTTATTTTATAAGACAGCTCTCTGATTTCATGGATCTTTATATCCTATACCTTGCATTTTATTAGAGGCAGCTAGATTGAGATACAAGCAGCAGGTTCGTTCGAGATTAGCTTTACGCGAGAAACTACAGTGTAAAAGCTTTGAATGGTACTTGGAGAATGTATGGCCCGAACACTTCTTTCCTACGGACAATCGTTTCTTCGGCAGGGTAATGCTCATTTTTAAATCTAATATTTTCTCTTTTTATATCAGAAAGTTTGATTAGTCAGTCATCATAATTCTATTTATGCCAGATAGTGCACGCCGCAACAAAGAGATGCATCATGCGACCGACTGCGAAAGGTTCATATGCGCAACCTTCGGGGAATGCGGTTCTACACTCGTGCATACCGCGACCGATGCTCAGCCAAATGTTCGTGATGACCAAAAACGGAGTGATAATGACGGATGAAAGTGTATGTTTGGATGCATCAGAACGAGATACGCAGCAGAGAACGCCGAAAGTGAAAATAATGGCATGTAGCGGTCGTGAAAGACAAAGATGGCAATACGATGAGCAAGTAGGATATCTCCAGTGAAATATTGGCTATAATAACTGTGTACTTTTCATGTGGATTTTTCATTGCCAATGTGATGATTTTAGATGAAAGTATTTTTGCATATGCCTTCCGAGATGTGTCTTCAGGCAACGGACGACGATACGCTTGCAGTAGCGGCTTGTACTAAAAATCTTGATCAGCAATGGATTTTGGAACCAGTTCTTTGGAAATAATAATTGTAATGTCACTACGTTATTAACGAAAAAGATTTGAGAAGATAGTGTATTAATGAATTGTCAGTCAGCAATTAATGGACACTTTTCTTGTGGCAACCAGATTTACATTCCACACGACAGTTTATGTATGGCTGTCATTTTGATAAAAAATTAATATTTTTGTACTTTTATATTCTTTGACAAATTTACAGATATCTCTATGACAATATTTCAATGTGCAATAAAAAATAAAATATTATCACTTATATATTCTTCTTTCTTTTTCTTCTTTTCTTCTTTCATTCTTTAAGTTTGAATCATTGTATCATTACAATTTTTATTTTTTTTTTTTTATTTTGCTTGCTATTATATATTTCATTCTATTTTATATTATTTCTATTAAATTGCATTAATTGTAAATAAAAAAAAATTTTTCTTATAAGTAAAAATTATTATAATTAGAGGGAATGGCTCTATGATCATAGCGATCATAAATCCTGCTCTTAGATTAAATAAATACATATATAAAAGTATAAATCAAATTAATATACATTAGAGTATAAATCAAATTAATAAGCAATCGAAATTTTCATTATGAAAAAGATTCACATAGTATAGTATACCATATTTAAGGAATATAATTAAAATGCAATAATTAAAAAAATTTTACAGATGTAAAATTTTCTCGTAAATAGAGAATATTGATTGTCTTTTATATGAAGATGAAAGAGAAATTGTTAGAATAAAATGTCCATAGAGGAAAGAAATTAAAGATGGAAACAAAAAAGTAAATCATAAATTATTGTTCTTACTGCCGATTTCAGTAGTAACGACGAATGTTTACAAAATTTTTCGAAAACTGATAATCTATTCAAACCTTTAAGTATATAGATAAGATATAGATATCTGACAATCAAAATGATCAAGGTAAAAATTAGACAAAATAACATTGAAACAAAACTATAAAACCATAAATGTCAAAAACATAAAAAAATAAATAATTCTTTAGAAAATTTTTCCAACAAATTGCTATCATTCTAGGAAACGGAGTTTTGGCTTCATGTGTAAAAGACATTTGCAGACAATGCAGAGTATATAACTGGCTTTGGAAAAAAAATTTATTAAAAGCATTTATTCGAATAAATGCTTTTAATAATTTTTTTTAAAAACGATTGTTTTTAAATTTTCTATATTAACTTTCTATATTAATTTTACTTAATTTTCATCACAATAAGCCTTAGTAAAAACTAATCAAAAAAGTAAAAAATTGTGCAAATTAGAAACTTGCACATTGCTTCCATAATTTAATTTCTTCCCTTTATAATATCAGTAATCTTTTTTTAGAAAAATTCAAAATTTCATAAAAAATAAATTTTTTCACCAATTCTCATCAAATTCAACATCAATAATTCTTTAATGATATTCTATTCAAATAAAATTATTTAGACCGATATCTCAAAATTTGCAGAAGTTAGAACAACACGCTTTTTTAAAAAAATTCAAACTTTTATAAAGAATAAACTCCTCGATCCATGCCAAGTACAATACCAACCAACCTTTAATGATACTCTATTCATATAAAAAAATTTAGCCATTATCTCAAAATTTACGAAAGTTAGAGCAACCACGTCTTTTTTGTGCACACATACATACACACATTTTGTGAAAATATGTTTTTTTGACATTTTAAAATATTTTAAACACATTGGTATCAAAATTTAAAAAAAAATGTTTTTCACAAAGCTTCCTCTATGAGGAAGCAAAATACAAAATCAAAATTATTACGTTCTTATACATATATATCTTATTATTAATTCAAATTATGTTAATCTGTTGCTTCATTTCATCTGGCGCTTTCACCTAAATAAAAACTAAAACTACAAAAATGTAACTCTTTCAAAATAATTTAACTTTTGTCTTAAAACTTTCTAAAATCAATTTTTAGTGACTCACCATATATACGTATATAATTTCTCATTAAAATTAAAATTACTTGTAAAAAATGTGTAGACAATTGTAATATAACGTAAAGAAAAGCTCTACACATAACAAAACACAGAACATCGCAATTATATGGTGGCAATGTTGAAATTTTGTCCTACTAGAGAAAATGAGTTGACATAAAGTATGTATAAAAGTAAAGCAGCAAATTGAATATGGATATTAAAAAAACAAATAAATTGAATATTCATTTTTATACGTAATGTTGAGTGTCAGGAAATGTCAAATGAATATTTTGTCTATTGTCTATTGAATTTGCGTATTGTCACTGACAATTTTTACACAATAGGATCATTATCAAAGTCAAAAACGTCTTTATGTTCCAACGAAATATTAAGATATCAAAATAATTTTTTTCATATAAGTATAAATATGAGACATCAAATAAATATTGGTTAGTAATTAAGTGATCAGGCCAATGAGTGCATAACTTTTCAAGTAAAATATTTTCGACGTTCTTCAAATAAAAGTATGTATTATGATTATATAATATATTATATATATCACACACACATATATAATATATTATATATATCACACACATTATAATATTTAACAAATTCATTTACATTACATTCTGTATTTAGAGAGAAAACATAATATAACATAAAATAAAACACCAAAAAAATTATTAATCTATTTTTAAATATGAAATTTAAGTAATATTTTTATTGAATCTTTTTTAATTTTAATCACATTTTTTGGATGAAGCCATCTGTTTATAAACATTGAAAATTAAATAACAGCTTTTATTTATACATATTAAATTTTTCAAGAGCAATATTCTATTCTTTGTATAGATCTTATCTTAAATTGACTTAAAAATTTTTTAACAATATTGAATTATATATATTATTCTAAAACTTTATATACACATTTATTAATATTTAAAATTTTTATAACAAAATGTAAAATATTTTTTTTTGTTTTACAATTTTGAATATAACGAATACAACTTATTAAAAACTTGTCGTTACTTAATCTAATTCTAACAATTATACCAATATTAATTTATTTGCCATTATTAAAACTTTGTTATTAATCTTTATTGTATGCTTGTTAAATGTTTATTATACATTTGTCAAGAAATATATTTTTTATACAAATAGAAAGACATCTCATATATATGACACATAGTGCCTATTTAATTCAATAAAATAGTGCCTATTCAATTCAATAAAAAAATATTAGGTACGCATTTAAAGGAAATTTCAACATATTTATTTAAATATAGACACATCATGCACATATTGTCCGGAGTAAGGCAATCGTAATAATAACAACTCTTATAGGAAAGGTTAATAAATCTCATGCTTTTTCAAAAAGATCATCATCATTGGATTTTGCTAGTACGATATACATTGCAAAAACAATATAATCATCTTTCTTGATTTTTCACACAGAAAAAAATTATAATTTTATTTATATTTATATTTGTTAACATTCAAGAGAATGGATACTTCAATTTTTCAATGCTATACTACTATGATGGTGAATACGATGGTAAATACGAAAAGAATCCTGATCGATAATATGCAAAACTTCACCAAAAGTATCAATGTTGACAGTGATGCTATCGATAAAAAGTTTGAAACCAAGATGAAAGATCTCTTGAATTTCAAAATCGATATAATATGGTATATTGCTTTGCTACTCGTTTTATTACACGGTATTGGTATTTATGGTATATTTAACTTCGACTATTTGAAAAATCCAATGATTACATTGTGGAGTAAGTATCCCAAAAGTTTGACATACATTCTTACACATATATTCCTTAGAAGCCTAAGAGAAATTGTTAAGATACGTCTCGTTTAAATTTTTCCGACTTAAAAATACCGACGTACTATATACATAATCTCCTTAAAATAATATATTTGAAGCGATATCATAGTAGTAAAAATTGACAAAATTTTCATATGAGAAATGAAACGTTTAGATATTTACATTAATAATGAAACAATTCATAATATTGATCTCTTCAATTATTCTTGAAGTCATTTGATATTCGCGAAAATTCATGCAGGATAATTTTCAAAGAACTTAGCGTTTATTTACAGTAATTGTTGAATTATTATAATTATGGATGTCTGCAATTTTAGTATACCTATATATTTTGTATATTTTTAGATCTATTAAATTAGATTCACGCTTAACAACCGATTATTTAATTGACATATTCGCTGAATACAATTAACATTATAAATAATAAGAAATTTTTTTAAAATATTGATAATTTTTTATGAATCTTTACGTATATTATTATATTTTTGGAAATATATTAATAAAAAGAAAGAGAAAGAAAAAGGAAAAGAGTGGGAAAGAGAGAGAGAGAAATATTTTACAGAAACAAATGTTATTTTAGAAACAACATTATATACAATAAATGTAATTTTTCTTTTCATATTTTGAGTAATCGGTATGTACATCATATCTAATTTCGGCGTATCTGCTGGCGCACATCGACTTTGGAGTCACAAATGTTACAAAGCTAAATTACCATTAAGAATATTACTTCTGATATGCTTCAGCGCGAGTGCACAGGTATCTTCAGTTTCAGTGCTTCACTTTATACTATATTTCGGCAACTCTATATACAATATATACAATATTATATGTATATGATGCATGAGAGAGCGTTTTAAAAATTTACATTTACTAAATTTACAATTACTATTAAAAAAGATAAAAATGCTTCTGCTTACAGCAAACAAAACAATTAAATTTTTTTTTTGTATATTACAAAAGTGTGACAGTAAAGTAGTCAGAAAAAATCTTATAATGCCTACAATAAATGAATTATACATAAACAAAATTTTATTGGAAAATTTAATTATCATGATATCTGAGATAACATTAATGCTTTTGCATAAAGAACGTTTAATTTTAAAACATTAAAAAAAAATCGATATTAAATTGATTAGAGAAGCCATAAATAATGTTTCATGTATTATATGTTTTCGATAGCATAATATTTTGCTTTATAGATATATTTTGTTGCTCACAGAGTACAATATATAAGTGGGTGAAAAATCATCGTATGCATCACAAATATTGTGATACTGCTGCTGATCCTCACAATACTCAGCGCGGATTCTTTTTTACGCATGTCGGTTGGGTGACGATGAAGGAAGATCCGGAATTTACTGAAAAAAGCAAACAGCTGAATTTGTCAGATGTTACGTCGGATCCCGTCGTAATCTTTGGCGAAAAGTAAGAATATTCCGTTTATTTTGTCGTAAATTATAGAATAAATTTTTTTGCATATAATAACGTAAATAAATAATGACAAATTTATTATTATTATTTATTATATTTTATGCAACAATTTTATTTTTTATAAGTGAATCTTAATTTTATTTCTTCCTAAATTTGAAGTTTTCTATATAAAAAATTATCATATAAGAAAAATAATTTCAAAGAATTTCTCAATAGATTTTGAGTAATATACAGGTTAGGTTAGGTTAGGTTAGGTTAGATGGTCATAAAATAGTTGGTCAAAATCAGGGATTGAATTGGGCTCATATATGTATGTATGTATGTATGTATATGTGTATGTATGTATATGTGTGTGTGTGTGTGTGTGTGTGTGTGTGTGTGTGTGTGTGTGTGTGTGTGTGTGTGTGTGTGTGTGT
>JBCEZX010000019.1:1868042-1881257 GCA_039654345.1 Cataglyphis cursor
TATATATAAAATACAAATGGTTTAGTTTCAAATTTATTTAAATAAAATTATATATGTATGTATATATGTATATTTACTTAAATTATATACTGATATATACATAATAAAAGAAGCGTCTAACGAACACAAATTTGCGAGTTTAATAAAATTTAACATGTGTCTTTAGTGCTAGCATCAAAGAAAATATTTTCAATATATTTTCTACATTTTTTAAAATCTAATTTTAATGTATAAAATGTAAATTAAAAAAAAATAAAGGATAGAAAGTATTAATTATATAATAAGTTAAGGAGCGTCTTTTATTTGTCAGAAAGAATTTGCAAAAATAACGTAAAATATAAATAAATATTTATTTTTAAAATATAAATAAATATTTTTTTTTTAATGGGAGAATAGATATGTGAATTTAATTGATATAAGTATAGACGCTTTGGTTTTAATTTTAATTAGTTATAATATATATAAGTATATATTATAAATAATTAACAATTAACATAAAATGTTTTAATAATTTAAAGAAATATAATAATTAATAAAATTAATTTTATTTTACATCACTTTTTCATAAATTTAATAAAAAAAGAAGATTTAAAAAGAAGAAAAAGAGTGGAAAACAAAAAAAGGAAAAGAATGAAAGAAAAAACGATGTAATAAAATAATTTTCGTTAACTATTATGTTTTCTTTAAGTCATTGAAATGTTATTTGTCAATTGTTAATGAGCTGAGTTTTATTTTGCTAATATAAGCATGTAAAAAACATGTTTCTATATAACAAAATAATTACTATAATAAAATAAAAATATAATTTGATAAAAATTAAAAAAATTAAAATAGCTAAAATAAATAACTATATCACTATTTGAATTAAATAATTTTATAAATCATTAATAAAATTATGTAATATGTACATAAGGACAAATATTTTTTTTCAAATTATGCATGATTTTTATAACAAAACATTAACATAAGATTATGTTAATATAAAATTTACTTATTTGTTTTATATTATTCGTAAAATTTTGAAAATTATTGCTAAGTATTTACATTCTCGAATGTAAAATGTTCTTTATCCAATTCTTCATTCAATGCCTCTGTTTTTTAATTGTGTTCTGATTTATATATATGTCCATATATTGGTCTATTGAGTTATTTCTTTGTTAATCAAGTCTTCCATAAGTTCAGTAAACCCAATATTTTTTAAGAAAACAAGCTTCATATTTGTGTTTGTGCTTCTTGTATTATAATAGAAAAAATGCGATGTTTATAAAGTGAAAAAAATAACTACCGTCATTTAGACCAATTGTACATTACAAGCATATCAAATTAGGAATAAGCATGTTTACGTCTTTTCCGTATTATGCAAAGAAAAATATATGATAGAAGAAATACTGTCAATAGATTGAACAATGTAAATCAAAAAGAGATAAAATTATGAATGCAATACACGAGAATTAATAAGAAACGATGACTCTAAGGCGTCGGAATACATCCATCTACCTAAGCCGCGAGTCTTTTAATTTAACACTATAATTTAATTTAGCGGAACTTGATCATACGCCCGTATCAATTCTCTACAGTAAAATCTTCGCGTACGCGATCTATGTATAATATAGGATTTTCCAGAATTAAATTAACAAATAAGTGATTATAAGGTACATCAAAACAAGCCAATTTTTGGCAATTCGTGTCTGCAAATGAGCCGTTTTGGCAATAGAGAATCAAAGATTAACAAGGGAACTTCGCAAACCTGAAAATCCTGATTTTGATGAAACTTTACACACATGTAGAAAGTAAACAAATGAATTTAGAAGTTTTCAGTTGCGGTTTAAAAAATAATTTTAAGGGATGAAATCACCCTTCATCTGTAAAGTGCCTTTTTGCTTCCCTCGATATATCTCGAAAATTATTCAAGATATCAAGAAAGTTTTTATACAAAAGTTTGACGGTAAAAGCATTCTTATTTAACCACATTAACACAATTTTGGAAAAATAATTTTTTTCAAAGATTTTTATCCTTGTTAATCTTTGATTCTCTAGTGCGAAAACTGCTCATTTGCAGACACGGGTTTATTGACAAAATTGGCTTATTTTGGTGTCCTACAACCACTTGAAGTTTGTCTTGGACAAACTAATTCTGGGACACCCTGTATGTAAAGTTCTAAAGAGCATGCGAAGTATCTGTACACATCTCGCCTACATATTACTCTCTCTACGATACTTCGGATATGCGAGAATATATCCTCAAACATATGAGACCCTAGCTCACGTGAGATCCCAGGATTTGCAGTCTCGCGCCGAGACTCTTCCACATGCAAAGTCCTCGCGCACGCGAGATAGATAATCATTTCCTTACCTCCCCTTAACTCTTCTTACGCGCCCTTGACCCTTACATTACGCTCTCGCTACTACGAGTTCAGGTTTTCAGGGTTAATCTTAGGGATCAATGGATCCCCTCAAGGGAATTTGCACCTGCGATGCCAGAAAGGTACGCTTTGCTAGAAAGTGCCGATAAATTTGCGCCCGACTTAAGGAGCGGAAGACGATTGCGTATCGTTTCGCGTTATAAGGCACGGTCTTCAATAACGATAGTTCGCGGGAAATAGCGGCGGGAGGAGGGGGAGGGGGAAGGGGGGAAAGGGAGAAGGATATATCATCATCATCCGCAAACGGGGATGCCCGTTCACCAGGCACTTCGCTCGTTTATACTCGCCTCTTCTTCTTGCCGATCATCGCCGACAGGAAGCACGCGGCTTTTCCACGCTGCGGATTTCGCGTTCGGATTGAGAGACACCTTTCTTCGCTTCGCAGGCGGGATTCGATGGGAACCACGGATGAGATTTCGCATCGTTCGTCGGAGTGATATTACCTTATTCGCCGTACTTTTTGCTCGGATATCATTTCCGGAGACACGCTGCCGAGAAACAGAGCTTCGAGAGCGTCCGTCGAACAGAGCTGATCTCTGTATACTGTACTGTATTCCGCTGAATAAACGCGGGCAAAAAAAAAAAAAAGAGATGCAATCCACGAGAGCCAACTGCGACCGGATATTACGCGCCTGATATACAAAGTTCTCTCCCCGTGACTTCCTGCCAGGATTAATATGCATTGAGAGAAATACGTGTATACAAATAAGGCGAAAACTAATATCGATAAACCTCGCATTTTTATTTTAACCTGAAGCTTGTTAAGCCTCCGATTTGGATCCCTCATTATTTAACAGTAATTAATTCTCTTCCCTCTCTGGGTGTGCCTCCGCGGGATAATTACATATCGTGAGAAATGTAATATCGCGACTTCTTGTCTTGATACATGACTTTATTTTGAGAGAAGCAGCTCTCCTTCGATTTTCCAGAATAGTGACGTCCCGCGATTGATTTTTGTAAAAAATTTCAATCAGAAAATATATAGACGTATTCACTTCGCTCTTTGTATTCAACAAATTTTAACTATATTAAATAAATATATAATAATAAGCGTTTATGTAGATGTTCTATCGTGATTTTTTAACTATATTTTTAATGATAAAATTAACTTGGAAATATTATTGACAGTCACTGTAGTCACTCTCATTTTTATTATAAAATAAAATCAATATTTTTTTTCTGTATATTTTAACAAATAAATTCTGTCACTAATAATACGGACCATATCTGTGTGTAAAATTAAAAATATGTGCACGTTGTATTATTTTTTACTTTCTTCAATTGTTTTAATTATTTAACATTTAAATTCAATTAACAGCAATATCTTAAATTAACACAAGAATGTGTTAAATGTCTAACACAAAAATGCTCACCGGCATGTTTCTCAACAAGAAAACACAGATTTTCCAACAATATACAATATGTAGATTCGCACGCACTTCTTCACGAACAATAAAATCGTATTACGAAGTGCTCGAAAATGGACTTGCAAAGCAATACAGAATCTCGTCGCGCGAGAGGAATGCATCGTGAAAGGTGGAAAAGTGTAGGGACGATCGAAAGGATTGCAAGCGGCCTTAATTACAACGCCGGCGCTTTTTTTTCCCGTGCTATCCTTTCTTCTTTGCAAATTAGTCATGCATTATGCCATCGTAATTTAACGGGCGTGGTTTAACGTGGATTAAGAACAATGTTGTTTTTTTTTTCCCTTCGGGATTCTCTTACCATTTGCGAATAATACTGACCGTAAGCTGACGTAATTTATATTTTTGCCCGGTATCAATGCAAGATTAATAAGATAATATCATGGCGGTTTGTGTAAAACAGTAATTAGTTCGTGTTATATGATTCTCGATAAATAAATAATAGAGAAAGAAAGAAAGAGAGAGAGAGAGAGAGAGAGGGAGGGAGAAATTGCGATCTGCAAGTGTAAAGAAATTGTACCTAAGACATGTCATACCATTGAAACGACTCTACAATTGGGCAACGGAAAATAAAATGCTCCTTACAATTAATATTGAGCTTGAGAAATATAGAGAAAAAAATATGAATATATAAAGTAAAAATTCGAAAGAAATGCCAATTTCTAATAATTTTTAATATCATTTTAGTGTCATTTCTTGTTTCAATAATATGTAAAATTTTATGTAACACACAAGCATTCACATCAAGATATTTCAAGACGTAAACGTAATTTGTGAAATCAAAGCACAAAATTTTGATAAATCTATAAAAATATCTTCATGCTTTTCCTTCTAATTGAAAGTTTATTAGCTATTTTCTCTATCTTTTTCATCTTTATAAATTCCTCTCCTAAGGATTATCGACTTTACCTGTCTCTCTATGACTTTCTGGCTCGCTCAAGCACGCGTTTAAGTCTAAAATTACTTACAATACGATATTATTTAGCGTAACTTTAATTATTCATTTAACTAACTTTAATATTAAGATTCTTTTTATCGATCCAGTTGGACTGCATTATTTAGGATCGAGGACTATACGTCCTACAAATTAGGCACATGTTTCTTTAAGGCACCATATTCTAATTCTTCTCTTAGTTTCTTCTCTGAATTTATCTTTAAATCGTTTAGTTGTGTTATTCGGCGAAAAAAGTGTATATTTATATATTTTCGTAATTATTGAAATGTGTTATAAAAAAACTGATGTCATTTTGAGCAAAAGATTCATCGCCGATTTTTCAAATAAGATTTACCTTCATCTAGTTTGTCTTCAAATTTTATCTTCATATCTCTCGGCTCGCAAGAATTTTTATAAAGATTCATTTCGTGCATTGTAGTTTTGGATTAATCTAATAGAGTTACCGCGAGGACGTAGCAGTTCTTGATAGAAGCGAATCTCTCGCGATTGAAAGTGCAATCTCTCCAAAACTTTCGTTCTTGTTCCAGTGGCTCGAATTTAGCCTTATTTTTGAACTGCAACCGCGAATCGATGAGAGACATCCTTTAACCGTGAACTAATCGCAGTTGACATTCGGATTGTCATAATCGCGCGCCAGGACTCAGGTATTATTGCCGGGCGAAAGTGGCGGCGAGCTCGTGTCCCTCTGTTCCTCCTGGACGCTCTCCGGCCTGCTGGCCGTGCTGCTCGACCTCGAGCTGAGATTGTCCCGGTCGCTAAAGTACGACGAGTCGCCCCGTTTCTCCTCCAGCTGGAGTTGCTGCTTGTCGTTTCTGAAGTCGTCGGTGGCGTGGCCCAACAGACCGGGGAAGTACGGTATGGCCTGTCGTTGCGAGGTGATCTTCCCCATAAAACTGCGAATCTCCTCGAAGTAGGAGTCGTCGGTTCTGGGAAGCTGACCGTGATACCTCGATCTAACCTCGTCCAGTATCGTAGGACCGTCCGCGTCGTGCTTCTTCAAGTGCCGGTCCAGATTCGTCTGCTGACCGAAGCATCTCTCGCAAAGAGGACACTTGAAGGGTTTCTCCTTGTTGTGGATGTTCCTGACGTGACGCTGGAGATTACTCGAGATGCTGAAACTTCTCTCGCAATACTTACACTTGTACGGCTGCTCGCCGGTGTGCGTTCTAAGGTGTCTCGTTAAATTCGCCGATCTCGGAAAGACCTTGCCGCAGAATTTGCACGAGTATCTGTCCTTGGGCTTGAGACCGGCTTGCATACTGATCGAGTAGGGTGACAGACTGGAGCTCTGTTGTTGCGGCTGTTGCGGCTGGTGCTGCTGCTGTTGTTGTTGCTGCGTATGATTCTGCTGTTGATGCTGTTGCTGATGTTGACTGCCAGCCGGACTGACGGCTCTTGCCGCCAATTGCGAGGAGGAAGGGGAGGAGGAGTTGGTGGACGACGAGAATCTGTTGGGCGGCAGAGGTACCATCGTAGGCAGCGCTCTGACCTGGATCTTTGGCAGATCGGGCACCGGCGAGCCGTGATGATGCGACCTGTACATCGCCTCCAGGACCAACGGGTGTACCGCGTGATGCTGAGGAAATAGCACCGTGTGATAAGGCAGACTGCCGCCCGGACTGTTCTGATTCAACACCTCGATCTCGTTCTGATTCTCGTCTCTGAGGTGTTCCTTCTTGTGATCGACGCGAAGATCGAGCGGCTCGCAGTCGACATCGTCCTGATGATGGGGCTGGGGTGGTCTGGCCGCGGGACTCATGTGCGGCTGTTGCTGATTCGTCGGGCTCGACAGGCCACGGCCGTGGCCGTGACTTAGATCGTACGGTAGCTCCTCGACATCCGGCACGCGGACGCTCAGGGGATAAATGCTGGCTTGCTTCGGGCTTATGTGGCCCGGCATCTTTCTCGGACTCGAGTCCTTCTCCCGCATGGCTGGAGGATACTTCGGGTCGTGCAGCAACGTCGGGGACAAGGTAATGCTATCGAGATAACCGCTCATCACACTGCCTCTGTCACTCGGTCTTGCTCCTGCTCTCCACTTGGAATGATCTAAAACGTAAAATATTGCACGTTAGCGTTAATAAAGTTTCAGAGAAACTATATTTTTAATCTTAAATTTGTTTACAAGTAATGCATCATATCTTTCTGATATTTATATATATATATATATATATATATATATATACAGAATATCTCCTAACATTGATGACACAACCGAAAAAATAATAATTTTACATGAAAAAATAAATCGCAAATGTTTAATAAAATTTGTTCATAGAAGGTCTTTTTTACAAAGAAAGGAACTGATATTAAAATGTAAAAAATGTAAAAATGTAAAAAATGAATAACATATCTATGGCTTTTTAAATTTAAATGACGTAAGATTCTATAATCTAGCGGATCTTTGATAACTAATTAATGTGTGTGTGTATGCAAAATATACAAATTATAAAATTATATACTTAATATATTATTTATATGCCTGATTTAAAAGCATGATAATATTATACGCTAAAAATAAAATGAGTTGAACCAATTTAAACGCAATATTCCTTGGTTGAGCGATGATAAAATTCAGAATTGACAAGGCAACGGTAGGAAAAAAGAGATGAAAAATATATTGAGCAAACGTAGACGGTGTCAAACAAATTTTAAGGTCACGCCCGATTACGACATCCGAAACGTCAGTCAAAAGTTATTGAATATACCAATCTGTGGCATCGTCAGATAGACACAACCGATTATTAGAGATACGTATCGCGCGTAACATCGAGCGGTTGACAAGCGAGCCCCGCCGCTTGTGCTTCATAAATCAAAAACCTATATCGTGCGTGCTCTCCTGGCTTTCTTTCTTACCGCTCGCGATAGATCAGATCATGAGCGAGCCGAGAGAGAAGAATAGAGGAGCATTATAGGGCCGCTAGAAAACGACGCGATTTGAAAACATTAGTGAAAGGATCTCTCTTTCTCTTTCTCTCGTTTTTTTCTTCTTTTTTTCTCTTCCTTTCTCTATCGACATCGACATCATCGTTACTTGATCGCGGCGCGAAAGAAGCGGTGAGAGATAGTGAAAAAGAGAGGGGAATGTAACGGGACTCGATAAATCAAGGCATCAATCGCGTTTGTGATAAATGTGTCTTCGGCCCGAGGCAATACGGCAAGGATTTTAGAGGCTGAAGAAATCGATCTCCCGGGCAAATCAAACTGCTCGCATTTTTACCACTTGACGTCAGACACGTCGGGGCTTGAAAAAAAAAATATATAGATGGAGTAGGAACACCTGCCAGATACTCAAGATATGTCTATCAGATTTTTGCGATCGTACATATTATGGATCATTGAATCGAATCTCGTTTTCTATCTGTCTGTCTCTCTCTTTCTCTGCCCCTCTCTCTCTCTCTCTCTCTTGCATTCTATCTCTTCGTTTAAATGCTTCTCCATTTCTTTCCGGCACGTGCTTCGAACTCTGTAGCGCCCGCTAATTGACAGAATTTTATTAATGGATCACCATCATACGCGCAATTAATTCTATCCGAGATTTTCTCGTCAGCGAATAAAGTTCTCTGCAAGATCTTTCGCGATATGTAACAAAATAATGATATTTGTGTAACAATCCAATCAATATATTTGTAACAAAGGGATAATTGAGTTATCGTGCAAGTTATTTTGGTATACACATATTACTTCTGTCATATGAATAACACGCTTTAAGAAAGAGAAAGTAAAATCTGGAGTAGAACAAAGAAAGAATTTAGAAAGACAAAAGATATACAAAACGTTCAAATGTGTGATGATAAATTATTGATTTTTATATTGTATTACATTTATATATGTATGTATCAATGAATAAACATATAACAGAAATAATGTATAAAATCTAACATCTAATTCCTTTTTGTTGATTTTACGAAGACACAATAAATATTTTCTGCTCGTTTCTGTCGTATATTTAATTGCTGCAAGATACAAATACAAGAAAAATAATTTGTAAGATTCAAAACATCTGATTTCATATAGATTTTAAGAATATAAGTAAGTATTTTTAACTCCTGTTTCTTCTGTTATTCGCCCACCTACAAGTATTAACACGTTCCAGCTCGAAATATTTAATTTACAGAAAAGTAAAAAAAAAAATAAAAAATTTTTCACCGATTATGCGCTTCGAAGATTGCTATTAAAACTCGACTGACAATGACGCAGCTGCGTTGAGATCACCGCACGTCTTGCGAGCGTTGATGTCTCCATCTGCGCATGGCGGGAAGGCAAGTATATTTTATCTTCAATCGCCACGTGCCATCGAGTTAAATGTAGAAACGCAAGAGGCTTCTATTGCAAATCGCAGACATATCTCGTCATGATTACATATTGTTCGATTTTTTGAAAAGGAAGAGAGAAATAAAAGGAGAGAGAGAGTGTGTATATTTATAATAAAAATATAAAACATAATATAAAGTCACAAATTATCCTATTCAAAAAATTCTACTAAAAAAAAAATAGATAATAAACTTTAAAATGCTTTTTCAATTTTTTCTACAATGATTTTTCGTCGAGCTTCAGCGGTTTAAAAATAGCCCAATTTTTAGGGTATAAAAAGTGTTCTCTATTTTTATTTGAGTAGTGTATATTAATTTTTCAATAAATATTAATATAAAAATTATCATAATGATTAGAGAAAAGAGAAGAGAGAAAGAAAAAAATTACATGTTATATAAATTGTTTTCTAAATCTACTTTAATATAAATTATCAAATAATACAATTTTTAATATCAAAATTCTTTAATATAAATTATTTAAAATATTTAAATAATAGTATAATAAATATATATAAAATTAATATGGTGTGTTACCATAAATGCGATATAATTAAAATAGAAGCTACGATATACAATATAAAAAAAATAACTTCACTGCGAGAGATTTATAGTGTAAGAGACACATATTATTCTCGATTCATGCTCATATAAGTATTGATATGCATACACATACGATTAAAAAAAAATCTCTTAAAAGATGACGCAGATGTAAGCAATTAACGCAACAGTTTAATAGTTTCTATTATCGAACCATAAACACGTCTGGATCTCGAAGATCACGATCATCGCTTATTGATCGCCGGCACCGTCTGTGTATACTGTTTCATGCTCGATCCAGTTTACAAACCAGAAACTAATCCTCACTCCTCGCCGCGGTTTGTGTCCACTTCGGCGAAAGAGAAACTCCGCTACGTGCGTTGTCAGAGCGGGTAGGTAAAGGCGGAAAAAGAGCGGCGACGCGTAAAAGGAGCGGACGCTCGCGCAAAAAGAGCACGCTTCGTTCGACTAAATAATAGTGAAAAGCGTTAATTATGGACGTCTCGCTGACGACGACGAGGATGCCATTTAACACGCAACTTAACCAGCGAACGAAGTCGAAAGTGTGTATTGCCTGTATCTGACCGCGGATGACGTCGATTTTTTCGCGCTGCAGAAAATGCGCCGCCTTTTCGCGCGTCCCGAAGAAAGTGATAGTAGTAGAGCGTGTGTCGTCCGGCATGAGATCCGGTCGATTAAGCTCGATTTACATGTACTTTCCCTCGTGCGTTCGCTCGTGTAATAATAACTTTACCGTACCGGAGAGAAACTTTCGCGAGCGGACGCATCCTCGGGCGACGCCCTGTCAAATTCGGGAAGACGGAAATTACGGTGATACGGCGATGGAATACGCTGGATCTCTCTTTTTCATTTTAAACTTTTCTTACCGTAACGAATGAGTTAATTTTTGACAGAATATCTGCTCAAATCTTGTAAAGAAAATTTCTTGACTTTCCCGGTATTTTTGTTTAAAGTAACGAGCAAAGAGAATATTTTCAAGATTTTCTAGTACAATTATTTTAAAATAAATTTTTTCTTTTTAATGCTTTTGTCTTCGAAGGAAAAAGACAGAGTCACCTAAAGCTTCAAGTGCTATAGTTGCATATGTACTGAAAAAAATTGAATATTTCGTGAATATTTATACCTTGCATTTTCATTTTTATATCACTAAAAATTATAATTTTATCACTAAAAAAATTGCAATAAAAAATACTATATTTTATATTCAATATTTTGTTATTTTAAACACACAATTTTTTCCCACCTTAGCTTATTGACTGTTTATAATATAAGAGCAAAATTGTCAAGAAAAAAATTTGCCAAAAAATTTTCCAAATTTCAATAAAAAGGAATTATTCGATTTTTTTCTAGATGTAGAAAAAAAAATCGCTGAGAATTCCAGGTTTTCCATGTTTTGTTTTTCAAGGAGTAGATACGCTGGTCAATATTGCTTTCCAATATATAGTATCGACTATAATCAATGTATTGAATCAACATTGAAAGAGCCCGTTTTCCCTTTTCTAAGAGAGTCTTCGTCTGTGTCAGAATCTAAATGCTAAATTTATCTTTGACAGAGAAATATATGAAGAAATGTAAAATCGAAAATAATCGAGAAATTAGAATGTTGTCGGTTAGGTCAGATGATTGATTCTTATCTAACGCAAACGCTTCTCCATCACCTTTTAATTAGGTTTGTTTTGTAAAAATATACATTCTCCCTCTTTCTCTCGAATGTAGTTTCACCGGGAGTGAGTAATGTCCACGGGAAACGGCGGCCGGTTACGAGGAGAAAAATAAGAAGAGCAATAAAGAGAGAGAAAGAGAGAGAGAGAAAGAGAGAAAGAGAGTGAAAAAGGGAGCGCGCGGTCGGCGAAAAGACTGACGTCTGTTACGTGAATCGAGCTCGGGGGAGACTGATGTTTCTCGAGATCTGCCGAGATGCTGGCAGCCGCGCGCGCGATCCAGTTTTCGGTTTCTAGAAAGTCGGGATGAGCCCGGGCGTGGTTTGTATGTATCTCTCTCTCTCTCTCTCTCTCTCTCTCTCTCTCTCTCTCTCTCTCTCTCTCTCTCTCTCTCTCTCTGTTCCCGCTCCCGATTCGTCTCCCTGTTTCTTCTCTCGCTACATCGTCCTTGCTGGTATGATTTCTCTGCCGACATTCACCTACGTGTAGTACGATAAGTGCTTCTTCAGGGCCGCATGTACCGCAAGGTATTGTATGCGATATAATTCCTTTATCGGATACATCGGATGTCATTTGCTTCATTATATAGAGAAGAGAATCATGTATCTCAAATATAAATCTAAAATTCATCTAAAATTAAATGAATTTATATTTATACATATGTGTGTAGACGTATTTTTTATTTTTATTATATTATATATATATATTCTCTCACTAACTTTGTTATTTTTTAAGAAATTATTGAAGATATTAATAAAAATTTTTCTTCAAATTTCATCGAATAAAGAACTCTTACATACTAATAAAGAAAATTTTAGAGAAAAGCAAAAAGAAGAAAGGTAACTGTAAAGTTTTTAATGAAATGATTAAAGTCTTATGTAATCTTAAAGCTTTAATTAATTTGGATATTTTTTACTCGAAACATTGAAGTATATTTGAATATTATATAAACGCGTGTTTATTTTATTGTCACGTGAATAAATGTAGAAATTACTGTCAATTATTTTAAATATTTATTAAAATACATAAATAAATTACGCTTTTAAAATACAATAATTTTTTGATTAAAACAAAATTATTACGAGCGCTCCTGTAAGTGCACATAAGAATTTTTAACTGCTGTTTTATTTAAAATTTTCTAACATTGCCGCTCTTCTTTTATCCTCTTTACAATGGAATTAAAATTTTCCTCACTGCATCTCGTCGTCAGATCCTTTCTTTGAGAATTGCAAGCGCGATGATTATTTTCACTTTAATTAATCCCCGCGTGTAACAGGATAAACGTCGGTCATGTAACGAACATTTATCCACTTGTTATCCAAACGAGGCACATCCCTGGCTCGCTTGTCGTGCACGAGAAAGATTTTAATCGGCCGCTTTTTTCTCGCATATGACGTAATTCCTCTTTCTTCAGTCGCGCGAAGAAAGAGAGTAGAAGAGTCGAGCCAAAAGAAGGAAGCAGCAATTTTCTTCTCGCGTACATATTATTGTATATACAATAATAGACATTTCTTAAGGCTTGAATTATTCTCTTATAATACTCCAAAAATTACTCTAATATTGCGCGACCTAAATTTCACCATTGCAACTGGTCGCTAATATTTTCTTTCCTTTCGAAAACTTAATAATCATATCCTCTCATCATGACGTTATTATAAGAATTACCAATAATAATAATGCTTGCCAAAAATTTAAAATAATTTTATGATATATTTAAGCGTGATTATACAGGGCGTCCTAAACCACTCGTACACCCCTTTTCTTTCAAAAACTAAGCATTTTAGAGAAAAACGTTTTGAACAATAATTGTATGGTTTTGAGGGGAACATAAGATGGTGTCATTGATTTGACCTTGGATGGCATCGTTAAGGTCAAGTCAAG
>JBCEZX010000019.1:1881991-1893330 GCA_039654345.1 Cataglyphis cursor
ACCATACAATTTTTGTTCAAAACGTTTTTCTCTAAAATGCTTAGTTTTTGAAAGAAAAGGGGTGTACGGGTGGTCTAAGACACCTTGTATAGTGTTTTTTGAAGCAATAAATTTTCTTTTTTTTTTTCTCCCGAGTGGAGGTAAATGTGCATCGTCGTCGTTTCAATCGACCATTTTTTTCTCTGACAATTTCCTCCTCCCGTGTCTTTCATTTGCATTCTAAAAATGGCGTGTGAGAAATTGAAGAAAGGGAGAAAATAAAGGAGCATATCGATCTGCGCGTATCCCTTTTTTCGCTCTGCGGATCCACGTATGGGGATCTTGATCGTTCCCATCGATAAGCCGGCCAAGAGGTGCCGGCATTTAATTACGACGCGCGCTCGCGCCGCTTTAAGGTACCGCCCTGTCGGGGAGATAAAGTGCGTCGCACGTCGCTAAATTGATATATTGCGCGATGCAAAAATATTACTTTCGAGTGTGCGAGAGACAATTGAAAGAAAAAAAAATTCGTTGATCGAACTTGTACGAATATATACGGACACGTAATTATTTTGACAGCTTTTATAAATGAATATAAATAACTTAGAGTGGAGACATTTTTTTTAAATTCAATAATCTGTTCTTTCTCTTATTAAATTCAGAAATGTATGTATGTATGTGTGTGTGTGTGTGTTCTTTTTGTTTTTATTTCTCTTGGCGTTTTGAATATAGTAAAACATCTTCTGTATTTCTTTCCTTTAGAATTTTTTAAATTGATTATAATAATTGGCAAAATATATTTTTTGAATTTTTATAAAAATTTTTTCAATTTCTATGGAAAAATTAAAAAAAAAATTCCTTTTTTAAATGTAAGTTTCTCTGGAGAGTATATATGTATATAATGCAATTTTAACCGCATGTTCTTCCTCTCGTAAGAAATCACAGGAGAGTGCAAGTGCATCATCTCTCGCACTCGCTGCTGATACTTCTACCATTATATGTTACTAGACATCTTTCTTGTCCAATTATCTTATTACTAGAAGTGCGCGGCTCTCTTTATAAACTTGTGAAATACAGCGTGTAATGGGAAAAACTGACCACTCTAAAGAAATATATATTCATTATCTTGAAAGTGAGTAAATAGTTTTGCCTGCTTCATCTCTCGCGTCTATCTCATTATCATTATCGTGTTACTGCCAGCAACCAGCACAGTTAGAAGATTTATCTTAAATTTATATATTATATAGCTTGTTCCAAACAGTCCACATAAATTTTTGAGTTAATTTAATATAATATGGATAAATGATAACACTAATAGTACGTTAATATTTTAACATAAAATAAATGTAAACTTCACAGTAATTTAAAATAAATTTTCTATAAAATCAGAATTTTTAATGATAAAATTAATTTGGAAATATGTTATTGACGGTCTGTAGTCACTCTCACTTCTAATGTAGAATAAAATCAACATTTTCTATATCTTTTAACAAATAAAAATCCTATCACTAATAATACAAAACATATCTATTGTATAAAATTAAAAATATGTAAATATTGTATTAATTTTACCCTTTTTCTAGTTGTTTTAATAATTTAACATTTGAGTTCAATTAACGCAACAGCAATATATTAAGTCAACACATAAACATGTTAAATATTTAACAAAAAACTTAAAAGTTTTATTTTTTAACAAAAAAGCACAAATTTTCCAACTATATATCCTATTACCCTTTTAAAGAGACGACGTAGCACGATCACGTAACGGCCGAGTCTTTTTCGTAGTCGCAGAAGAAAGAAAATTTATTACGCGAAGCGCTTGAGTTTATCGGGCTCATTAGTCGCTATGATTCATCGGAACGCGTACGCGATGGGCCGTTCGGTGAAAGGATGTAAACAATGGATACAAAGGATATTCGCACACAAGCGGATCGAATCATTTTACCGCCGATTAAAGCCGGGAGCACATAGATCTGCGTAGTATAGTACCTTTCCAGCGGACAATCGTGTGAAAAATTCAATTTAAATTCTCGGGAAATTTGCAGCGGCGATATAAATTCAAATCAATAGAGAGAAAATCTCAACAGTTTATTGAAAGCTTTAGAAAAATAAATATCCAATATTTGAAAATATCTACTGGATAAAAAGGGATGATTGCTTACATAGCATCGCTTTAGTAATTTATTTTTTATTTCTTTATAGAAACATGGAAAAAAATAAATGAGTATAAAATATAATATATTCATACAATACTTAATATTTATCAGAATTATTTAAACAAATAAATATATACATATATTATAAAAAAATTATATTAGAAATATAAAAAAATATATTATAAAAAAAATTATATTAAAGATATAAAAAATATATTATAAATGTATTATAAAAAAATTATTACGCTTTTAAGGAGACGACGTATACTATAAAAAAAAGTGTTACATTAAAATAAATCTAAATACTCGAACCGGAACTTTAATTATTTTCATTTTCAACGCCGATTAACGCCTTTCAACAGGTGACAAATAATCCGCGAAGGGAATGCGCGCGGTGAAAGGTCCTGCGGCTTTCAAAAGACGTCACGCATATATCGAGAGAAGTTGCGGAACGTTTAAACTTTTAAATGTTGCTCTCAGCCGACATCCTCCATTCATTATTCATGGATCTCGCGCCGCTGCGAGGCGCGGCGCGCGAATTAATTCGCCGACGATTGTATTGTGTGTGCGGAAGGTATACGCGCGTATGCATCGCCGATTATTATTTATGATTTCGCGGGTCGGTATAAAAGGCCCGAATGCGTGTGTCCTCCGGGAGGGGGAGGGAGGGAGGGGGGGGGGATACATGTGCGCGGTAGTCCACGTGCGCGGCGCCCACGCGCGCGCGCGTGTCTCTCGCCTCGTTTCTTTATGTCATTGTAGCCGGTAGCCTTGCGAATAACGCGTGCAATTCGCATTGTACGGTCGCGCCCGCTCGTAAATATACCTCACCAGAGTGTTCACATCCTGGAAAAGCTCGAGATTTCTATTTCTTTTTCGCTAGAAAAATTCAGAGAATTTTTCTTGGAATTTTGTCGGAAATTTGATCGAAAAATTTAAAAAAATATTTTTTTTTTTTTTATAATTTTACTCTTATATTTCATAATTTTACTCTTGCATGCTAAAATTTCTTTTCTATCAAATAAATATATTTTGTTGATTGATTGATTGAGTCTCGAGTCAAGATTTGACGGTTTACACGCAAGCAATTTTCCGCACGATATAATTACTCCCCTCGTAGATAAGGCGGCAGGATAGATAGATATTTGCACGATAACACGATTATGTAAGGAGTATCGTATTATTATAGTTTGAATAGAATCGCGCTTGTTTGAAAACGTGCGTACAGATCAAAGCAAGTTGTGTATATACATCTCTCTCTGTAGATCAATATTTATTATTTTTAGCACGTGTTTTCCTTGACAGCAGGAAATTGAGCTAATAAATAAAAAATCCAATATATATATAAGTTTATCTTTGTGTCAAACTGACAAACATATTAATTCACTAGTGATTTATAATTCACCAGCGATTGCGTGCACATCCTTAAGCGTACTCCTCTTTGCGCTTCAACAGAGAAGAGGCCGTTTAAGAGGCAGTCTTTAAGAGATCGGTCTTGTATTTCTTTATTTTTTTATTCGCACTCTCTCTCTCTCTCTCTCTCTCTCTCTCTTTCTCTCTCTCTCTCTCGATGTCTCGACGCGACGCGAGATTTGTGAATGTTTCGCGCGCGTCGGAATGAATTATGCGCGTGTCACGCACAAACGTGTACGTATGTCAGGGCATTCTTTTTCCTACAAAAGTAAATTAATGGCTCTTTAATCTACCGGCGACGTTACGCGTAAACTGACAGATGAAAGACGGTGCGTGACGATCGCAGTCGATCTATGTAAATCGGTTCTAATCGACGGCCTGGCTTCTTGCAAGTGGAAACCGGCAGGCCTAGGACGGACTTATTCGGAAGAGTAGCTTGCCTTTTACGCGCGAAGGATCTCGCGCTATATTTATCGGACGCATTTTTCTGCTCTCTTTCCTCTCGTCTCTCGAGCCTCTCGATAAAAAATAAAAATTTAACTCCACGTAACTCGATTAATTATACGAAGACAAGCTTCTTTAATTGAATAGTCAAACGGCGAAGGTAAGTGATAAGATGATATCGCGATTAGAAGAAGAAAAAAAAGAAAGACATTTCAAATTTCATGATTCGTCACGTCTCATAGAGACCTCGCTGAACGATCATTAATCTTCGAGATCTGTCGTCTCATTTACTCAGAAGCACGCATGCGAAGCACATCAACGGCCTTATCGGCTACTATATTTTTTCTCTTTTTCGTGCTGAAACTGATTAAGGCTCATCCGGCTGCCGCTACTTTTACAGTCGGTGACCTTAATAAGTGTCATGAAAGGAAACAGAATATTATCATTGGCGAACGAAATCCTGCTTTCAAGAGAATAGCGTATCATCCTTCAATCACATTTGGATTATTTTTTCTTATTCCATAAAAATATCAAACATAGTAAAAAATTGAATTATTAAAGGCTATGCCAAAAAACTATGACTTCTGTAAGTTATTAAAATTAATTTTTTCCTATTTAAAAAATAATTAAATAATGTATGAGATTTTTAATAAGAATATATTTTAATAATATGTTCAAATATAATCTTTTAAATAGATTTTCATAAAAAAAGTTAGTAACATTTTGGATATATTAGTTTTCAAAAAATATATTTTTATTAAACTATGAAAAATATAAATATATAAAATAAAAATATAAAAATAATATCAAACTAAAAATATATTTATATAAAAATATAAATATATTTTCAGTTTGATATTACTTTTATATTTTTATTTTATATATTTATATTTTTATACATATATAAAATTATATATATTTATATAAAAGAAAACAATATATATATATATGTAATCTTATCTGCCTTAATTGCTCGTAAGGGATGACTCTCGAGACACAATAAAATCATTTATACAAGAGCGCATTACGAAGAGAATTTATCATCATCTCGCAAAAAAGTAGTGTCGAGGCTATTACGTAATAAAACTCCGTCGCTATTATATCGCGAGATTGACCGTTTCGGGATTGAGCAACGATGAGCGATCTCTGTCCGAGCGAAACCGACTTCCATCTCGCGAATTTCTTACGCGTTTTTCCGGCCGACTAAGTCCACGATATTAAGGAGGAAGAAATCGGCATTTCGGACTTGCCGACGATTTTAATGGCGCGATTGCGATTGCGATAGCGCTCCGATCGCTACAATTCGTCGATTAAGGATTTCCTTTTTCACAATATGTAACAACATATCCGCGGAATTTCAGACGCGCGCGCGCGCACACTGACATATCTCGATATCCAACGGCTTACAATTCTCTCTACCAATTATTATGATTTAGTTGCGAGTTTTCCTCCATGAAGGCAAAGTGTAAAGCGAGCCGATGCGGAATCCCGATCTATGCTCCAATCGTAAAGCAAACAATTTCGTCGAATTCCGCGTTAATCTCATAAGTGAAGCCTGTTATGTAAAAAGAATGATTACTATTAGTTGAAAAATTTGTTTTTTTTTTTTTTTTTATTGCAAAAAGTATGCCGGTGTAAAATTTTTATGTTGAATATTTAACACATTTATGTATTAATTTTACATATTGCTGTTGTGTCAATTGAACTCTAATGTTAAATTATTAAAACAACTGAGAAAAGCTTTAAAGGTAAAAAAAGACATTGATTTTATTCTACAATAGGAATGAGAATGACAGTAATACTTTTCCAAGTTAATTTTATCATTAAAATATCTTGATTTTACACAAAATTTATTTCAAATTACTTTGCATTTATTTTGTGTTGAAATATTAATTTTTGTTGAAATTAATGTCATCATTTAATATACCCATATTATGTTAAATTAAAGAGAGAGAAAGAGGGAGAAAGAGAGAGAGAGAGAGAGAGAGAGAGAGAGAGAGAGAGAGAGAGAGAGAGAGAGAGAGAGAGAGAAAGAAAAGGCTGTAAATTTTTGATAAACTATTTTTATGTGTGATTATAGATTTTAAAAATTTATTTTTTCTTTCTTTAAAGACTACTTATAATGAATATTGTATTCAATATTGAAAATAGAGAAAACGTTCACGCACAATTTGCGTTGAAAGCGGAAAAGTTAATTCGGCCTTAATTTTCAGCTGCATTTTCGACGTTTTAACAAGCTCCTGCGCGCGCGCCACACTCTTGCACACTTAATTTGTTGCTTTCGTTTCACGTATTGCCTCGATTTTATTGAGATTTTACTTCTCAAATGTCAATTCAAAGGAATTCGCAAGGCTAATTAATTGGAAAATTAATTTTTAACATTTTTTTCATTTATTTCATACATTGATAATTAACATTTCTCCTCATTTCTGATAATCCCGTGCAATTTTTTATACAAATAGCCAAATAGAAATTGAGAAAGAACGAGAGAAATGGTAAGAGTGTCTTAAATATTTTCTAAAAAAAAAAAAATCATAAAAATACAATCGTATTAATTGTGCACGAGAAACTGAATCTCTAAGTTTATAAGTTCTATCGTTCGTACATCTGGATAAATTCTAAGCATTATAATACCGAGGAACGTACATGTGTGCGCAATAGACATCTGTGTCCGGTCTTGCTTATAATATAGTTTCACATTTAGTAAAAAGTTGCCTGTGATAAAAATCGGCTGTGAAAGTATTGATACAACCTGCGGCCGCGGATAACAGGTAGGTGCAACATCAAGATCCATCGCAAATGCCCCACGAGCCTTTCTCGCGAATTCTACAGCATCTTTCCGCTCGCTTTTTCGACCCGCAATAATTTCGTCGGGGAACCGCGGATTAGGAGCGATGGAGGAGTGGAAGGGGAAGGGGGAGGGCGAGGAGGGGGAGGAGGTGGAGAAACGACGAAAGGATTCTGGCGTAACAGAGATATCGAACAATTGGTTCCGCCATTAGACACGATCATCATCAAAGCACAACAATTTTCTTAGTTCTGTTAACCGCGCTGAAAATGATTTCTAACCCGCCGGCGGATATCCGAGTTTGCGAAACTCCGATCGTTGGTATTAATGGACTGATGGGCTTCTTTCTTAAAAGTATGATCGGGAAAAGCTTCATGATACATTCACAGTGGAAAATTTCTGTTTTCTTGTTTAAAATATATTCAATAAATATATTAAAATTTTTATGTTAAATATTTAATATTTATTTGTTAATTTAACATTTAACATTTATTTAATTTAATATTTAACATTTATTTAATTTAATATTTAACATTAATTTAATATTTAACATTTATGTGTTAATTTAAAGATATTGCTGTTGTGTTAATTGTACTCAAATGTGAAATTATTACAACAACTGGAAAAAAATGCAAAAATGTACATCTATTTTTAATTTTACACAATATAATAATAGATATATTAGATATTATTAGTGATATTTATTTGTTAAAATTTACGGAAAAAATGTTGATTTTATTTTAATAAGCGTGAGAGTGACATTATCTATTAAATTTAACATAAATTTTTCAACTGCGTTGTGATTTATAGAAACCCGATTAAAAAATATGTTTCTTGCAAGATACTTCTGATATAAATTTCTGATTTAAAAAAAAAAAGATTAGAGAGTTGGCATTCAAATCTTAACAATTTTAATTGCTAATTTTGAATAATTCAACACACTTTATGTAATAATTATCTGTACAATTGTTATATTTCGAAAAAAAGCTTTTCGATATTATTAAAAAATGATAATATTTATAACAAACATGTATATAAATCACTAAAGTAATATACTATTTTGAGAACGCGATATATTAATTCGAACGAATGTCAACTCGAATTTTGCTTCAAGCTTGAGCGATTACTCCGATTCAGAATATAAATAACGTTTCGTTAACAAGCGATTGTGATTTAAAAGGAGTGAAATCGACTGAGAAAACAAGAAGCGCGACAGTGTAGAAAATAAACAGGGAAACGCCCGTGAGTGATGGCACATCAAGAGCGATGGACTGAATATATGTAATTTAATTGGACGCTCTAGAAAGTGCCTTCCTAATTAATCGATTAGTTTCCGTTAGCGAAACAGTGCGAATCGAGAAGTGCTAAGTATAAACATTTATTTTTCCGTATGTATTGCACTTTCCGTTATAATTGAAAAAGACAAATATATAGTATCTATTAATATCCTATAAACTTTAACGATTTATATACATATATATATATATATATATATATATATATAAATTATTTTATTTAGAAAGAGATCGATTTAAAATCGCACAAGTATCATCGAATTGCTGCGCTCTAATTACAAAATTAATGATATTAAGAAATTAATAAAATAAATAAAAAAATAATTAATACATATGATAGAATTATCAATATCATTTCTTATCGACGAAAAATATTGAAAGTCTAATCTACTTTAAAAAGTTATTTTTTTTTACATTTTTTGAAAATATTATTAGATATCTAACGAATATATCTTTAAAATTTTATTGAAAAATTTTATTAAAAAATTCGTAAAATTCACGGAGTTATAAGACTTTAAATAGAATAGTCTGCGGCTTTTGAATTGACATGCAAAAATTTTGATGTGTTTTTTTGAAAACGCTATTTCAAAAGTCGATTGTGACAGATATCTTGGAAACCAAATAATCTCATTTTTTTTTTTAAAGAGAACATTTTTGGGGAAATATTAAATTTAAAGAGAATTTTAAAAATTAATAATTAATATTTTTCTAAGCTTCAAGAAATAAATTTCAACAAATTTAAAATCTTTAATTTAAAAATTACACTACTTTGTTATTCTTCAATTTTCTTTAATGAAATTAGGTATTCAGTATTTTACAAATATTCCCTATAAAATAAAACTAAAATAAAACTAGATCAATTTTGTTCATTTCAGATAATTACACGAGAAACTTTAAGTCACATTTTCAAACGCGCAGAGGCTGTTGATCAAAAGAAGCAAAATATCTTTAAATTAAAAAATATTGATGCATTGTTTAAACATCAATAAAAATATATGTGAATGCAAAACAAAAAGATTAGTTTCTATTATTTTTCAAATAAAAATTACCATTTTTTATATTGCCAGAGTAGATTATAAAGTCCTTAAACAAGATAGAAATATTTTATCTCCAAGAATACACAAACTTAACTCGTCTTTTGTACAAAAGAAAGCAGATCGTCCTCGAATTTAAGCGTCATTAATATCGTATCGGTCGGGGCATGCAACTTTTACGCGTACGTATATATTTTACGAGGAATCTCCTCGTTCAGTCAAATCACACAAGCAAACTCAGAGGAATTTTATACACACGAACTCTCTCCCATATCGCGCATAAATATATACAGCGATCGGCCACGAAATCAGGAATAGATTTTCATGAATTTTCCTTCGCTCGGTTATTGCCCAGCCGTTGTGGCCTGATTCCCTTTCTTTAATCCCCTCTCCCTCTTCTTTCATCCATCCTTGCTTGCCGTCCATCCTCTTCCGCGATTGTCCCGTTCCTTCTTTTCATTTCTCTCTCTCTCTCTTTCTCTTTTTTGTTTCTCTTTCTCTTCGTAAAAACGCGTCTTTCTCATCTCCTCTCTCCACGCTCGGTCCGTTCGGTCGCGATATTCTCGCCCAACTTTTACGCGACATGTCCGACTCCGTTTCCTCATGAAATATTGAACGTTCGTATCGACGAAATCATTTGTTTGTTAGTCAACGCTATCTCTTCCGTCTCTCTTTTGGCCCATCTTCTCTCTCGCGCCGAGACTATCTCTCGGCATTGTCATCCTCATTCTGTGGCCCATTTCTTTTCCGACGATCTCACGTTTTTTTTTTCTCGCAGTGCTTTCGCGAATAAAATACGTACGTAAAATATTTCGATGTATTTTTTATGATCGAGATTACATTGCAATTTTTTTCGGAGGAATAATGCGTGATAAAATTTGATCGCTTTTTGATTTATAAGCGAATTAATTTTGAAGCACATCTTTAAATATTCTACGTGTTTCTTATATTCACAAAAAAAAAATATAAAAATTAAATAAAAAAATAAATAGAAAAATAGATAAAATAAAAAATAAAGTAGAAAAATGTACAATTATAAAATTATAAAAAATTGTACAAAAAATTATTACAAAAAATGCCGCTGGCAAGGAAATAAATAATAACGACGTTAATTATTTTTCTTAATTAATTGAGATTTTAAGTTAGTGTAGAATATTAGAAAAAATTGAGATCTATGAAATTATTTAAAAGTTGATAGATTCATCGAGCGAAGAAATTCTTTGTGCTCTCGTACATAAATTTTGGCATCGCTCTCGATAAATAAGATGCAAATTATTGTCGAATACATTTGATTTGCATTTACATTCGATGCATGAGTCCACGATCGTTTCGGTCGAAAGGTCGAACACAGCGAAAGATCTTGAAGATCAAAATTTTATCGCAGAAATAAAAAAAAAAAAAAAAAATAATAAATATCATTTTTTGTATTACGTAAAATCTAAATACTTTCAAATATTTCCCCCCCTCCCCCCTCCCTCTTGCCTTAAATTAACACATAAAATTAATTATTAATTTTCGTAAAACTTGCCAAAAGTCTTCGCGAAATAGCTTTTGTAAGATATTAAAACCTATTACAATACGCTTAAAGAGAAAGAGGTCTAATCAATGTCTAAATTACAGGTGCCCCGGCAACCTTGGAGCGAAATGATACTATATCATTTATAAGGCCATCGCGCCTAACGACATACGAAACGAAAATTGGTGAAAGGATGCGTGGGATAATCTGGATCTCTCTCTCTTTCTCTGCCGGACCTTTGCAAAGATTTTCTGCAATTTTAATGAGCAGGTAGATCGTTAATAGACCGCGTCGATCGTGAGAAATATTTCCGTTTTCAGTTTGAC
Source organism: Cataglyphis cursor (assembly GCA_039654345.1). NCBI lineage: Eukaryota > Metazoa > Arthropoda > Insecta > Hymenoptera > Formicidae > Cataglyphis > Cataglyphis cursor. The sequence continues at coordinate 1,892,943 of JBCEZX010000019.1, forward strand.
AAATCGCGTGCAATATCCACTATCCCTCTATGTATGTATTGATAAATTGGAATAGATCATAGTATGTTTAGACAGCAAATAGATATTTTCGCGATATAATTAGATCCTCTTTCGCTTTCAACGCGCTAAATTGCGCAAGTTTCGAAACAAATTTTTCTCTTACTTTCTCTCACTTAATTTTCAATCTAACATCAGTTGATCAGTTTTGGCACTTTGATTACCCTCTTTCGAAATTATTTAATTATAGTTTTATCCAAAGATTTTCCTTCAAACCTCTAAGTCGAAAATCGTTTGTTTTCTATTTATTTTAGATACAAATAGAGAGAGAGAGAGAGAGAGAGAGAGAGAGAGAGAGAGAGAGAGAGAGAGAGAGAGAGAGAGAGAGAGA
>JBCEZX010000019.1:1899555-1919239 GCA_039654345.1 Cataglyphis cursor
AACTATCTAAATAATGAATAATAATTCTATTTTTCTGGTTTTTCATGTAGCTATAAATTTTTGCATATCGATTAATTGATATAATATGTTTTAAATCCATTCTTTTTATACGGTCCATAATTCGAAGAAAAATTCAAGGGAGTTTATTTAATTCAAGAATTCTATTTACAATTTTTTTTTAAATTTTATTCAATAGAATTCTTCTGAATTTTGCCGCAAATTATAAACTCGTTTAAATTTTGAATAAATTTAGTTTAAACTTGGCACGTTTATGAAAATGAAACTTAATGTATGAATTTTCGAATAATTCAGTGGCACACAGCACAGACACCTTTGTATTTATATCATCTTACTGCAACATGTAATATTTTCATTGTTTTAATACAAATATATTTATATCAAGATCCCCTGCTTGTCTCGTGCATCGGGCAGTCTCACGTGTTCTCGAATGGGCGCAGTCGAGGCGTACGCCTGGGGGCACGTAAATTTATGAACGAGGAAACAGCAGAAACGCGGCGGAGCTGCGAACGCTAGCTTTTGCAACGTCTGCTTTCCGGCAGAACGAATCGTGATGTAAGGGACGAGCGTGGGCGACTTTGCTTTTGCTCGGCAAGAATTGCAAGCGCAGCTTCGAAACTGGTTTCGAACGAGTTTAGATGTTGTCCGATGTCCGTTTTTCGCGCGAAATGTCAAGACGCGAACTGTCACTGATCCCCCGTGACAATACCCCGTGGCGATCGTTTAATTCTGCACTTACGTAAGAACTTTTTCAAGCTGCGTTCTCATGAGAAAATTCGCGCGAGATCTATAATTTCGCGAATATTTTATTATAAAATTGAAACGAAACCATATCAGTTCCTTTTATTTCTCAACTTGAAAACGTCCCAGGTTACTAATACATTATGCGGATATTCGAAATAATATATTCACAGCATAAATAAATTTATCGACGCCAAGCGCTTGGAAATTTCTGATACCGTAAATTGCGCGTCATTAAGGATAATGCAGCAGATAATGTTTACATTCTACACACTAATCAGCTCTAGTTACCGTCGTATTACCATATTTTCTCTGCGCGAGGTGAGCATACACATCAGATGTAACACGGACGAGCCGTCAAGCGCGAGGTAACTTCCGTAATCACACTCTCGACTATGCGTTCGATTGTCTTTATTCAAATGAAAGTCTCTTTCTCCGTATTCGCTTACTCGATGTTCCCGTTCGCAGATTATCGCGCCCGCGACACCTCGGATCCGCATTTCAAATGGGAGCTCCGTAATTTTATCGGGAGCGCGAGACGCCGGCGCTAAAAGGAGTATGAATCGAAATTTCGTCGACGACGAGCCGCAGCGTCAACGAGAAAATTGCCCGGCGACACTCAATTAAGGGAGAGATATTATAATTCCAATATGATATAGAGATTAGAATCCTGAAACAATCGCGTCAATTGTCGTAGTAATTTTCATCCTGCAATTTTACTTACAAAGAGAAAGCAGGAATATGTACGAGATATTATATTTTTAACTAGCACAATTTTAGCCGCGTAATTTCATGGATCAGATAAACTACAATATATATTTATGTTTTGAATTTTATCCATCTTATGAATTTTATTTTATTCACATAAACTCCATCAACAGTTTTTCCAACAATGTCTGAATCTGTTCCGTAATATTTCTGTGTATTTTATTTCATATTTTCACTATTTTATCAGATTTATTAGCGATTTGATGTTGAATTAAAGCTATTAGTCCCGAAATGAAATTTAGATATTCTCCCTTGGATTCGTCGATGAATATCGAAAGTGATTTTCATAAATATTCAGAAACTCTACTTGGGATGTGGCGAAAAAAAACGGGAAAAAAGAAAAAAAAGAGAGTAAATCGTAAGTTGCTTTACCTTTTATACGTCATTTCACAATCATAGTGCCGAAGGTGGTAGCACTTCCTTTGATTCGTGACACTTTTCCATTTTTGCCCTGCTCACAACGCGGGCCCGAGATAGAGATAGGAAGGAAAAAGAGAGAAAGAAAGAGAGAAAGAGTCAGACAACACTAGGGAAAAGAGGAATGAAACCAGACGACGGGGGATGGTGACAGAAGACCACTCGTTTGGCAACAACACACTATCCTCACACTCGAGATCACTCTTCCCTTCCTTCTTCTTCCTCGATCTTTCCACGTGCACGAGTTCTCCAAGTCGGCCCCTCTATGAGGATAAGGGATATCGAAACGTCCGCACGAACATTCCGTCAACTTTTGGATCGATCCTTAATGATACCCAACCGGAAGATCCTCGTTTCTGCTACACTTGGCGCGACCACGTGTTCGGATAACGGTGTCTCGGATCGTTCCCGTTCAGGCACATACACGAGCGACCTATTGTCCCTTTTTCAATACCACACACACTACACACCTTGTAGACAACTTGTCGTTTCGCGAGGGAGGTAACTCTGTTTTTATTCTTTCTGACTAGAAGTCCCTTAATCGCGCTAAACAATGATCGATGACCCAAACGTCACCCAAACAGTTCTCTCGCGCAGCGAGAATCCGAGGGACTCACGGCACCGATCCCAATCCGAACCCGATATATTAGTGTCGCGCGTCAACAGGACGCGGGACGTTCTGACCTGTCAACGTTTCTCTTTCTCTCTTTCTTCGGGAATGACTCGGAAGGAGCTAACCACCGTTGCTCACCACCGTCCGGCGATCGTTTGGCGCCCGTGCTCCGTTGTCCAGGTCCTCTCTCGCGAGGCGTGTGATATCCTCTCCCCTCTCACTCGCCTTCCCGTCGCGGAATATCAGCAAGAGCAGCTCTCGCGGAGGAGATTCGTGAGACGCGACGAGAGCGGAGTGGTCCCCATGGCACGGTGGTGAGTAAGCCGTGTGTAAAGCGGGGCGATGCCGCTTGGTACGCACACAGGTACACACGGACACGTGGATACGTATACCGTCGCGGGTACCGTCGATTGGGCGGGGAGACTGAATCCGTAGGCTGGCGGGTAGGTTAGTAAGTAGGTAGGTAGGTAGGTAGGTAGGTAGGTAGGTAGGTAGGTAGGTAGGTGAGCAACACAAACACAGAGGAAAAACACACCGTGAAGACGTATCCGTGTATCGAATCGTACGGTGTGGCCACGCGATGCAAGTTGGTATGGGTGCTCGCTGCGACTTGTCTGTATGCGTGGTAACTGTCGTGCATGTATATGTGTGTTGGTGATCTGCGGAGGATAGCGAAGGAGAGCTCCCCTGCGTGTTAACCGTGAGAGACGTCAGTAAAGTAAGGTAAGTGCTCTCCTCTCTTTCAGCCACAAAGTAGCACCACGTCGGGCACGCGACCTGCCTTCCCCCCCCCTCCCCTCCTTCTGCATCCCCCTCCCCTCTCTCTTGCTCTCTTCTACGCGCTCCTCTTCGTGCTCCTTTTCCTACTCCTCGTTGTCGAAGGACGTTTCTCCCTCTAGCCAACGTTTCTTCCTCTCCGCTAGGTTCCTCCGGTGCTCTTCTTGATTGTCCTTCCCACTCTCCGTGCGGCAGAGGAGGTGGATGGTGTTGGTGCACCACTCCCACCCGATGGTCACCGACACACCGGAATCCTCCCAGTCAAGTCGACGCGCTCTCGCGGAAGCGAAAAAGAGAGAGAGAGAGAGAGAGAGGGAGCGATGGAGGGGGAAAAGGGACAGGAGATGAGGAGAGTATCGAACAGTCACTATCTCTTCCCTATCGTTACTCGCTGCGTAACCTCCCAAGCAACTAATTCACCTTTGCAACTGTATCAAGATTCTGGCCGCTCCGTTGTTCACGAGTATATTCGTCCCTGTCTCGGTTTCTCTTTTATCTCTTTCTTGTTCTTCTTTTTCTTCGTTTGCGTGTTTGGAATGTTCGGTATTTACAAGAGACTCAAACAAAAGAGAAAATACTTACAAAAATAAGATTAAATAATAAATAATTCAGTTTTTCCTACAAAAAATTTTACATCTTTTTATTTAGTATTAAAATATACTTTAGATGATATAATTTTTGCGAAAATTCGAGATAAAATATTACTTAGAACTTTATATGGTGCGATATGCAGAAATCATTTGAAGAGGTAAAAAATATACACATATTATTAAATTTTTATCCTGAACTCTGTCGCGATTTTAGATCACTTTAATATATAAAGCTTCAAAAAATAATTTATATATTATAAATTTACATTATAATAAAAATCGAATTAATGTCAATGACAACTTTTGTCATAATTTCATATATATATCCTACATTCATCAATCACATATTTCTTTGTTTGAATTTTATTCAAATGATATTGAAGGATCAAATCTAGAGAGAAAACTTTAATTTGCAAAATATTTACTATTAATTCAATGAACAGCGAGCCACTATTAAAGTTTCGTTGAGATAAAATCAGCATCAAATTCATTGAAGAGTCTTTGAAAAGATATTCGAGATTCTCTCTCTCGGTCTCGTGTAACAATTGACTTTCGAGTTACATATACACTTTTGATTACGTGCTTAACTTGGTTATCCATCGGCTTCCTCCCGTTCAATCCGATCCGTTTCGATTTCGATATTGACGCAATTGTACCAGGAGAGTGGGTCAATGTACTCATCATCGTCAAAGATCGAAACTGTTTCTCACTGGCGTTCATCATCGTGATATCCCTTCTGTTTCGCCTCCCGGCCGCGCTAATTCACCTCTGCAACTGTATTGTCCCATCCCCACTCATGCGATACTCTGCTCCGGTTTCTCTCCACGATGACGATCCGGTTGTCCTAGGACCGGACCAGCTTGTTGTTACCGTTTTGTGCTCTGCTGGCAGCTAGACGCCTTTCAACTCGTTCTCTCTCTCTCTCTCTCTTTGATCAATCTCATAATTATATAATATCTTTAGCATGTATAATGGATATCAAAAATATATAAAGAAATAATGTGTAATTACTTTATCACTTGTCATAATTGAAGTTGAATCTACAGAGTGGAACATTTAGAAATTGATACAATTAATATAATACGTAGAGAAAAATGATAGAATAATAAAACAATTTTAATATATATATTATTTAAGTGAAAATTTTAATTTTACGAAATTGATCTTCTCTATCCTTGAATGAGATAGATGTCGATCACGCGATTTTCCGGATTACTCATCTTCGCGGCGGCGTATTTCGCGGAAACTTTACCCAAGTCGCGAGTTTCTGGGTCAATCTCTCTAGTTAGCTTCTTAGTTTCAGATTACCCGGCGAAGCCTAAGCACGGCGAGTAAATCGAGGAGGCGAGGCGTATACGCCCCGCGAGACCTTAGATCATCATCGGAACCTCCGTGGATCTCCCCGCCTTGTTACGTAATCGTCTCGGTGATCATCGGTCCTGACACAGTTACCTGGTCAGGACAGTTACGGTCCGCGATTGAGAGAGGAATAAAAAAAACCGATAATAATAATAATAATAATAATAAAAAGACAGACGAAGAACGAGAGAAACGCGAGCTTCTCTCGCACGAGAAGAGAGGCCCTTCCCTGGTTTCACGGTTTGATGACTTTTTTTGCGATGTCTTGTCGCGTCGGACAAAAAGGCGCGCTCTCTGATCTCTTTCTCTCTCTTGCCGCGGCTCTTCTCCGATAAATGCGTGCCGTGTTGTATTTCGATTTGGAAATTCTGACTTTCAGGCTCCGGCACGCGGTCGCCGTCATATCATTGATGTTAAAAAAAACAATCGCGAGCGGCCATACAATATCCGATGACGCTCCGGAACAACGGAATTGCCAACAAAGGATCTCTTTACTAAAGAGATTCTGCGTAGTCATAAAATTACGTCGCATTTTCATATATATAACGAAAAATAAATAAATAATCATTTCTCAGAATCTTTTGCGAATCATCGCACACGCGTTGCTGAGATTCTCTTTATCTCTTTCTTCTTCTTTGCCTTCGAAATCGCGATCCGATATTGCCCAACGAGAGATCACCGAGAGTGCCGGATGAACGATGACAGTTCGCTCCAAGTGTCGGTGTCACTTCAGGGTCGTCAATCGTGATATTTGAGGCTTATGGAGGCGGGTTAGGAATTCGCGACCGACAGATTCTCTCTTCCCTTCCTCTTTCTCTTCCCCATGTGCTCTTCGCGCATTCTATTCTCATATAACCTCTCCGATAACGCGCGGGGTTGACACGCATATGTATACACGTCGGGCACGTCCGCCGCGGAACCCGTCATTAGACGCCTACGCGAACGGAGCGTGCCTATATCGGCGGCGAGGACGGCACGACATGATGTCGCTGATGGTGTCATTGTGTCGACAAAGCGGACCGCACGCGGAATCGCGTCGCCCTGGTAAGAACGTCGTTGACAATGGCGCGCGCGCGCGCGCTCGCGCACCGGAAGCCTCGCATTCACCGTCGCGTCGCCCGGTGAAAGTCAAATCATCCTAAACGCTCCTCTCTCAGAGATTAGAGCCGAGGATAGTCCCCCGGGGATCAGCCTAGGTAGAGATCGCTTTAATTTAGCGTCTCTTGTTACAACTGACACTCGCAGAATATTCTCGAGTCGCGATTTTGCGCTCCCATTTTCGAATCTCAATTATCTCTCTCATAATTGTAGGTTCTAAAAGATTTCGCGCGTATCAGACTCGATTTATGTATGGGATATAATTGAGCTTTTCTACTTTGTATTTCAAAATAAGCACTAAACGAGAATAATTTTTCACTTAGAGATTTTTAAATTTCTTTTAAGAAGAATTTTGAAAAATTCTTCTTAAAATTACAGATTAAATAGTTTCAAAGAAAAGTGATCTGATTGTTTTAAATATTAAATATTTAAGTAGATGTTATATTGAAAATTAAGATCAAAAGTAGAAAAATTTTGTTTCCGGTTATTTTATCATAAAAAGTTATCATAAAAATTTTTAATTAATTGTATACAAGATGTTTCAAGATTATTATTGAATATTTTAATAGCGAATTTTATGGTCAATTTGGAAACAAGTTTTTTTTAGCATAAATGTTGGAGTATCAGCAATTTTTGAGTTATTAGCGATTGAAAAAAAAAATTTTCGCAAATTAAACGGAATTAAAAGGTTAACAAATAAATTATATTTTTGAGATAATTTAAGGTAGAATTTATTTAAATAGAGTTTTAGTTAAAAGCTTGATTATACATCAAGATATATGATTGAAAAAATTAGAAATATTGCAAAAAATGATGATCTTCATTTTTCATTAAAACCCAACTTTTGCTAAAAAATCAAACTCCAAATCTTCTAAATGAATATTTAATAATTTCAGGACGCTATGTATAATATAATATAATAAAAATGGAGAGAAACAATTACGTGCAATAAAAATTAAATGAAAAGTTATTAAAGAATTATGATTTTGCGATTAAAGACAAAAATTACTGAAAAATCATTGAGCAAGAGATGACACACACATTTAATATTTCTTAAGTTTTATTTTACTTCTTATTAAAGACAAAAGTAAATATCACATATAGCTGTCATGCAATAAAAATTCTAAAAATGAGACTCGTAATGCAAAAACATATAGATGATTCTCTTGTACAATATGGATTTGTGGCTTTATTGCATAGCAGCAAGTCTTGAAATCTCGATGTGCTAATAGAGATATTGTAACACCTCGACTTCCATCGACTATAGGTTACCCCGACGGTTGCAAACTCGTATTTATTGTCGATCCCCGGATCCTCGTTCGTTGCAATTTTCGCGGCGTCCTGTGAGCGCAACGTTGACCGACTTGCTTTAAATCTTGCCTTAACGATGCGTCCGAGATAAGCCGTGTATAAAGATCTCGCTTGGTTGACCCGAAGATTACCGATAGAGCCTTCCACTTGCACAATTTTCGAGACCTAAATTCTACCAATACTTCGAGAATAATTACGAAAGGGGATATGAAGAAAAAGTGAAGCTTATTAATGCTTGCAACAATATTCATACAAATCTCAAGCTGAGAATGATATCTCAGTATTAATCATGGAAACAATTATATCCTGTTTATATTTTTAATCGCATTTATATTTTTTACTTAACTTTTTATTTTACATTAATATTTTATTTTTTCATTTTATTTTATATTGTATTTTAATGTGTTTTATTCTTTAATTTTGCATATTATTTATTAATTTTTATTAATTAATTTTTTTTTTTATTATTTGCGAATGACGCAATATTGTGTATGATTACTTCCGTAACAGCTATTCTGGTGGAACATTTTTTGTTTCGAAATCAAGTTTGCAATAAGAGTGTGCAAACTAGCGTCTCTAAACCGGCGAGACTGGCAGCGCAGGATTCGTTCGAGAGCAAGTGAACATTTATTATTATATACAGCGAGAGACGCGGAAGAGGTAACGCGTTTTTCCTGTTCTCTCGTTGGATTGGTCATCGCACACCGTCGCGTTTTTCAGTGGGAGGAGCGGCGAATGCGTACATCAGACGCTTTTACGCGGCCGCGCGTAGCGAAAACGCATGCCTACGTAACTGTCAGAACGACGCGAGCATCCATCGGGCGGCTTCGTTACACATAGCGTTACGCGGCACGCAATCACATTTCTTTGTGTACTCTCCTGGCGGCCGGATGATAAATCACGAGGCATATCCGATTAGATAAGGATCTCGAGACGGACCGTAATGATCCGCGAAATGCCTGCCGTTACGTGTTTTGCCTTTACTATTATCGCGAAAGAACACACTACGCCTTCTTTGCGAGAGCAAGTTTATTGGGCGTTGACACGTGTGTTTATAAATATCACTAATTATGAACTGATATATTTATGCTGAACGATATTGCGTATAAAATAAGTCGCAAAATTGGAAAGTGAGAATGAAAAATGTATATCAAATGTAGAGGAAAAAGTTTTTACTCCATATAATAATTATTATTTGTACGCTTACATTATTGAAAAATTTGTGTTTATTTGTTAAGAAATATGCGAGTTAAAATTTTTGTGTTAAATATATTTAATATTCTTGTGTTAATTTATATATTGCTGTTGTGTTAATTGAACTCAAATGTTAAATTATTAAAGCAATTGAAAAGTATCAAAATAACACAATGTGCGCATATTTTTAATTTTATCCAATCGATATGTTAGTGGCAGGATTTATGAGTTAAAATTTATAGGAAAAAATGTTGATTTTATTTTACAATAAAAATAAAAATAACTAAAATTACTGTCAAAAACATTTTTCCAAGTTAATTTTATCATTAAAAATATGTTGATTTTACACAAAATTTATTTTAAATTGCTATGAAGCTTGCATCCATTTTATGTTGAAATATTAATATAGTATTAGTGTCACCACTTAACACTTAATAGTATTGATGTCATTACTTAACACTTAACATAGTATTAGTGTCACCATTTAACACTTAATACAGCATTAGTATCAGTACTTAACACTTAACATAGTATTAGCGTCAGCACTTAACACTTAACATAGTATTAGTGTCAGCACTTAACCACTTAACATAGTATTAGTGTTACCACTTAGCACTTAAAATAGTATTAGTGTAATCACTTAACACTTAACATATCCATATTATGTTAAATTAATACAAAAATTTGTGTGGATTGTTTGGGACATGCAATATACATATATTTAATTTAAGTTAAATTTTCTTTATATAAGACGCCATCGCGTTTCTTCATCGAACAATCGCTTATGCTAGACTAATTGATATAATAAGGGTTACGGTTATTTTAATTATCATTATCCGCGAGACTGTCTCTTGAAAATAATTTACTACGAGTTTCGCGTGTGTTTCCAAGCTCCCTGCTGTCGACCGTGATGAGAAATCGGTTGAGGTTCTCCGCGCGAGGTCACGACGACCATTTAATAATCTCGCGAGACACGCATCAACACCCAATGATGCTAATACGGTTCCCTTGGATCTGACCAAACGAGCACAGTGAGATTCCGACCGGTGAATCATTAAAGAATGCTCACCGCATTTCGCTGACGGACGTTTATCACCAGGTGTGCAAAGATGCTTTTGGACTTGGTGCAAACCTCGACTTTGAACATTGCACTGTCGGCAAATCGTCTGCTAATTGCTACCTTTTTCTTCGATGCATACACAAGAAGTATGTATCACAAGAAACGCGCAAAGAAAGAGAAACGACGACATTCTGCCAATTTACATATAAAACTTATTATGTGAGCCCTCACGTAGGTGTAATGGAGCAAATCTTTTAAAGAGGATCTTTCCTTATTTTTATATAAGATGACATTACAATATATTATCTGTAATTATATTTTATATTTTAATATAATTATTTTTTTTACTTGTATGTATTTAATATAATTATTTTTTATTTTACTTTAATATAATTATATTTTTACTGAGATAAAAATAAATTATCATAATCATATTTTTTTTATATAGATTGATCTTTGTGCATCTCGTGGTTCATATATAGAAATTTCGATATTTAATTAAATAATAAAACTACTGCCTGTCACTAAAACAATCCTCGAGTAATTGCAAACTATGACACATATCATTCAGATCACTCGGCATCTCCGACGGTCAGCCCGGAGGGGTCCTTGAAAATCTCCAGAATGACGCAATTGAAACCAGCTGGTTGCTTTCGATATAGTCAGCTACTTCATGCACACCTAATCTACCGATCGCGCTCAGTAATTATCCTTTTTTTTTTCATTCTCTTGTCTCCTGCCTCTCATGGCCATAATTGCGTTGATGGCAAGCTCATTTTTCGCTCTCTCTCTCTCTCTTTCTTTCTTGATGTTTAAATAGTAAACGACATTATGTTTGATCTTTAAATTTAGCACGTCGTGAGCGTATTGATTGATCGATATTAACAACGTACGAAATAATCTATTCTTTCTGATATAACGAGAATAATTATGAAAGAATCGTGTTTGTGTGTAAAAAAAAAAAAAAATAATAATTATAGCCTTTTAAATAAACGACGGGCAATAATCTTTTTATGTTAATGAGCTGTTCAAATATGTATTATTACTTGGAACGATACCTATAATATTTATTTTTTTGCACGTGTTCTGTTGTGATAATTCAATAAATTAATGAGAACGAATAACATAATATATCCGTTTGATTATGAAATCCGAAAACGATGCTACAATCGAGTTGTAGCTACTGTCATCTACTTTTCATTCTAATCCAAACGGGCTAATGGCTGGATTTCTCTCCACCTCGACAATATCCTCTTTGTTCGGCGTGTCTCGATCTTCCACGACGATTACGAATCGATCGTAATTATTGCGATATCTGGCTTGCAGGCAATTCGGTATTTAGGGATGACGTCAACTCGGTTCTAATTCCGATTTCGATCGAGCAATCTGTATCAAACGCGCTGTACGCCTTTCCATCACTAACTGTCTCTCTTAAAAAATAATATCTAAAAAGTTACAAATATTTTACCAATAATAAAAAGAAACGTTGTACTATTCTTTTTTATGACGAAATTTTTTTATGACAAATTACTAATTTGATATAAAGATAATAAATATTGCAAATAGTGTGTGTAGTGTGAAATAAAATACAAGATTCCCTTCACGTTCGAAAGCTCGTATAATCACATGACGAAAGCTATTTAGATATTAATTGCTTATACGACATTTCACGTATGCAAATGCACGAATAATTGCTCCCCATAATTATCCGCCAAATCGCGCATTGTTCTTCTCTTTGACAGTATCGCGCACACCACCCAATTGATAGATCGTGGGCTTGTGTGTTATTGTCTATCGAGATGCGCGTGGCCGTTTAAGTACGTTTCAGCAGGTTGCATTCCCAAGCAAACCAGCATAATCATCTGACTATTCTTATGTACTTTAGCATATTTCAACACGTCTATCGATGTCGATATTATTGGAGATTAAAATATATTAGAGATTAAAATATAAAATAAATAATATGAAATTATATTATCACCTTTTTTGAATATTTTAGATTTACTCACAGATTTATTTTACAGATTTAATAAAATTGCTGCTTGCAAATTTATCTTTCATCGCCATGTTAAACAATTATATGTTTATTAATAATATATCAATAATTAAAAATTTTTTGACAGTTCAACAAAAAATAATGTTTTTAGTATAATAAAAAGGAAAATAATTATTTATCCTAGCCTTTTTGACATTGAGTACCGGATTTCGGCTTTCAAATTGCTTCATTATGTCACGATTTTAAAAAATGTGATTAAAGCTTAAAAAAAGACTATTTTAATATTTTTTATCATGCTATAGCATGATAACAGAATAAAAAAGAAATCGTGTAACATTTTCTTCTATTATGAGGACGACGAGCCACGATAATTAGCCTTGCCCGATTTGCAATTTAATCAAATTGAAATTACGACTGCAAATAGCTTCATTAGGGCAAGTCGAAACGACATCCTCATTAAATATGTATGTCTATCGTGAACAAATGATCGTCATCATATCCGTAATTATTATACTAATGTGTATCATATAGAGTATAGAATTTAGGGCGTACAAAAATCATGCATCTTCTCGTATACTTGATTATAATATTAAAATTAAATAGAAAGATAGAGCCAAATGTTGAGAATCAATTTTAAAATTTCGTTAAGGTAAGCAGGTAAAACTATTAGAAATAATCTTTTTACGAGAACTCTTGTCATAACGGGACATTATATAATTAGCGATTATTAATTATCGACATACGCGTAAACAGTAATCTTACCTTTATCTGGAGCTACCGAGCCGATATGATTATCTGATTTCGAAATACTTGATTAGTCAATTTACAAAGCGCGCGCTTAGGAGCGAGAAGAACGAGAGTGTGTGTGAGTGTGTTTGCGCGACCAATCTAGCCGGGAGTGCAAGGGGTTAATGCGGCGAGCGGAGAGATCCCCATTTACGAGGATGGAGGCGGTAATTCGCGGCGTTTTGTTCCCGGTGATTATGCGCTTACACGCCCGCCGGAGCGCATCCACGCTGCCGCCGTGTGTATATCCCGCACGGGTAAGTACATACGTACGAATGCGCGTGCGATCACCGTGCATTACACGGACCCGCGTCATGCTGTGTGTTGCACCATTCCATTCGCGATATTCCACATTCTTCCCACACGTGTGTGTAGTAAGGTAACACACACCGCGGCGGTGAGGTACACGGTGCGCCCGAGATGCCTGACGCTGATAGCGCGGGTCTCTCGCCGTCACTACCGCGCCATTTATGGGATTGGACCGGGAGGGGACCGAGAGAGCATCGGGGAAACAACCGTTTACGGGGCACACCCGGTCGGGAGAATCCTCGCCGATTCTTCGTGCCTGGGAAATAAGTCCTCGGTCGGAACATCAGACGCGGCGTGATCGATAATATTACAATTTTATTGAACTCTTGTCTACAGGAAGAGAGATCAATATTCTGGGAGGTGATGAGATCGATCATTTTAAGCAAGAATGTTCATATAAACGTGTATCCTATTTCGAACGGTTTCCGATATACAACTGTTTGAAAATTACTGATAAAGAAGAAATACTACGTACTAAAAATTTCACTGTCAACATCAATGCATTTATCAGCTCAGAATGTCGGAATAGGATACTCGTTCATGCGAACATTTTTGCTTAAAATACCATTACTTCCCAAAATATTGACCTTTCCTTCTGGGACACCTTGTATATGTAATTCTAGGATAAATCAAAAAGTAAGGTTTTATTACGACTCTCATATTTACCATTTATGCACTTAAATTAAACTGTGTTAAAATAGAAGCTGATGATTACTTTTCATTATAACATCTTTCCTCGAGAAGATTGATGCACTTGTCTCATCTTAGCATGAGTTTAAAGAGTCTGTCTCTTAAAAAATCCAACTCATGATGTTTAAACCATTCTGTAGTATTGCATCATCTGAAAGTCGTCTTTCTCTAAGACATTTCTTCAGCGGCTCAAACAAATGAATATCGGAAAAAGTCAGATCCGATGCTCCATAATGTTCAAATCAAATGATTAGAAATGTTCCTGAGTTTGCTGAACAGAGTGAGACATTATCGTGAGTAAAATTCACAAGAAAGAGAAGCTTCTTTGGCCTTCTCTTCTTCTTTGAGTTGTCTTCTCGATGATGCATACATTCTAGAATGCTGTACAAGAATAATTTAAACATCTTGAGCCAGATTTTTACCGAAAAGAAATCTTTAAACTCGTGCCAAGTGCATCAGTCTTCTTGAAGACTATATTGAAAAGTAATCATTAGCTTCTACTTTAACACAATAAGTCAAATTTAGGTATATAAATAGTAAGCAAAAATCGTAATAAAACAGGGAATTTTACTTTTTGAGCCATTCTACTACTTGGAATGATAATATTGAGTCTCTCAAAGGGGCACGAAATTGTTCGTGGGCCATAATTTGATATGTGTGTAGGAAAAATCTCGACGAGTTCTCATAAATTTCAGTAAGCGAAGTACACAGTATGTAACACACATCACATAGAGAGAACAATTGCAAAAGGCGGCCGGCTCTGGGAATGGCACAAAGGGAAGAGGCTTGTGCAATGTCAAGGCAGAACTCGAGTCTACAAATAAGGCTCGCAGGAATTTGGGAAGGGCGGGGAGATCACGTCTGCAAGTGCATAGAGGTTAAGGAGCTACGAGTGTATTTCGAGAATTCGCGGTCGTCCAAGAGTCAACAGAATTGCAACAGCTGGAGATTAAATAGGCGCAGCGCAAATATATACGCTGTTGGAAAATTTAGCTTAAATTTAATGTTATATCGCATGTCCCAAATAATCCCAAACAGTCTACACAAATTTTTGTATTAATTTAACATAATATGGATATGTTAAATGATGACAATAAAATGTTAATAATTCAATGAAATGAATGTAAATTTCATAGTAGTTTGAAATAAATTTTGTGCAAAATAAACATATTTTTAATTATAAAATTAATTTGGAAAAATGTTATTGGCATTTTGTAGTTATATCTATGAAGAACATATCTGTTATGCGAAATTAAAAATATGTGCACTTTGTGCACTTATGTTTACACTTTTGATTCCTCAGAGAGGAAGCTTTGTTTTCGTGACAAATTTTTTTTTTTGAGTTTTCAATGTGTAGAACGTTCCAAAACATCGAAAAATAATATTTTAAAAAATATGTGTGTATGTATATATGTATGTATATACAAAATGTATTTGTACTTTAACTTCCGCAATTTTTTAGATATCTATAAATTTTTAAAAATGGATAAAGTATTATTAAAGGATGGTTAGTATTGAATTTGGTGAGGATCGAGGAAAGAATTTTTTATAAAATTTGGAATTTTTGGGGAAATGTCTATACACGCTTTTATAAATTTTGAGTTATCTTCCTCTATAAAGAAGAAAATTAAGAAACTCGCTTGCTTTAAGAAGCTTAAGCTTTATGAGTGAAACAAAATGATGAGGAAGATGAGCAATGTGCAAGTTTCTAATTTGCACAATTTTCATCTTGTTTTTAGTTGCTTTAATAATATAACATTCGAGTCCAATCAACACAACAGCAATATAAATTACCGTATAATTGTGTTAAATATTTAGCACAAAAATTTTAACCGGTATATTTTCTTCAGAAGAAAACACAAATTTTCCAACAGTGTACTTCTTACTCACGTACGTTTCTCAATGAACAGTAACTGCAGCACCAAACAAGAGGGAGGATGATGCGGGATCGTGATGGGATTGTGGGTGATGGGAGATACACGTATGAGATACGTTTAATGTTCTCATAGTGTTCCCTGGCACATCTCATCTCTTTCCTCTCCTCTCTTACTTCTTCTCTCGTTATGAGGGCGTAGAAAAAGAGTTTATCGTCGTTTTACAATGCACGACAAACCGCGATAATTAACCTCGCCCGATTTGCAACTGAATCAAATTGAATCTACGACTGTAAATAGCTTCATTAGGGCAAACCGAGACGACGTTTCCATCAAATATATACGTTTGTTGCATTGTGAACGTCATTATGCCATGTAATTATTATATTAATGCATATAAAAATTATGCATTTTCTCGTATACTTGATTATAATATTAAAATTAAATAAAAAGATATTACATTTTAGGGGCAAATGTTAAGAAGCGATTTTGAAGTCCCGTTAAAGTAGACAGTAAGATTTATATTAGAAAATAATCTTTTTGGAATTCTTATCAAAACGTGACGTTGTATAATTAGCGATTATTAATCATGAAGATTGTAGCATACGCGTAAACAGTAATTTTACCTCAAGTCGCGCGTAAATTATACGGGGTAGGATAATTTCTGAGTATAAGTATTAAGAGCGAGACATTTATGTATATGAAAATTAAATGACGTTACGTCCGCGCGAAGTTCATTAGCAAGATAACGTAGCAATTGATATCCGATAGGAAAATCGAATAGAGAGAGATACTTGTCGCGAAGCGTGAAAAAGTCAGTCGTGTGTGATTTCACGCTCGTAGAGATGTGCGCAACGAAATTCAAAGACTAAGGTAAATCTGCGAGAGAACCCAGGTGTGCCAGTGCGAAAGTGGTGACCCATTATCGCACCTGCGAGAAGGGAAGTCACTGGCGGGAACTTAAGGTACGGCTCACCTAAGAATGTTTCGAAAGGCCTTAACAGGATAAACTGGATGCGTCCGTAAATAAGATTTCCGCGGATACTCGCGACCGTTATTTTCACTCTGAAATAATTCAGAATATATGATCGATAAAAAGATACGTTTAAATTTATTTAAAAACTAGAGTCATATTCTGCGTCGAAAAATTGTAAAAAATATTCTTTTTAATGTTTCATTTTTTTTTTTTATTGAATTGTATAATATTGGAGAAACGCAATTTTCAAAATTTTCTTGATTATTATCAGATATAGTATCTATTTTTTTATTAAAAGAATTGTGTGGTTAAATGTTTCATTAATTGATTTAAATTTAAGAATGATCAAGACGTCGAACATTATAAAATGCAATTATTATATAATGTGAGAATTGAGTCCAAATGTAAGTAGATAGATTGATAGTAGTAATTGACATAATTGACATAGTTTAAAGCAAGAAATTCCAGAGATTTAACAAAATGACTGTTTGAAAATTTTATTTTTTGCTAATGTTAATCGATTATATGTTTATCAATAATTTATTAATAATAAAAAATTTTGTAACAATTTTTTTAACAAAAAATAATTGTTTTTTGTGTATAATACAAAATAATTATTTTTTCGAGCTTTTTTGATGAATATTCTGGTTTTCAAATTACTTTATTACGTCACAATTTTGGAAGAAGCATTATTAAAGCTGCGGAAGAGAGCTATTTTAATATTCCTTTATCATGTTATAGGTATGTGATGTATTGAAGAAGTTTTGTTGCAAACAAAGAGTTACATATATGTTGTTATAGAACTTTTAGCTTTTAAAAATGGTATTTATTGTGCTGATTATGATAAATAAAATATTTATGATTATGAAACATAGTCTATTACAAAAGAAAATGCGAATTAAATCATTGAGGACTTATTAAATAATTTTTAATTGTTTACTTAAACTTGAAGATTTTTTAAGTCACTGAATACAAATTTAAAATTATTAAAATTAACAAATTAAAAATGTATACATAAATTTTTGCAAAAATGTAAACATTTTTGAATTTTGACATTTGCTATAATTTCGTCATTTCAATTTTGATATAAGAAATTTATGTATACATTTTGAATTTGTTAATTTTGATAATTTCAAATTTCTGATGTAATTTTAAATAATGTTCAGTGATTAAAAACTTGTACGTTTCTATAAACATGATTAAGAGAGAATTATATGGATGGATCTGCAATGTAATTCAACAATCGAATTCATAACTTTTTTGCAATAGACTCCATATTTAATCATAAATATCTTATTAAGAAAATTATTAAGATATTTCATTAAGAAAATAAATTTCTTTTGATTTTTTCCCAACAACATACTTAAATTTGATCGCAACAAAATACGTACATTAATTTCCCTAAATTATAACTATATGTCTTGCAACAAGTTGAAAATTATAATCGTATTCAGCATCGAAAAAATCATGGCAAATATTTATTCTCTTTCTAATGTTTTATTATTTTTTGAACTGTGTAATATGTCGGAAAATGCAATTTTCCAAATTTTCTCGTTTATTATCAAATAATAGTATAATCCTTCTCATTAAAATCAGCTGTATAGTTTAAAGTCTCGTTAACTGACGGGGAAGAGCGTTCGTTTGCTGCTTTTTACCGCGCATGGATCAATTTTGACGAAATTCTATAGGCTGAGATTTTCGACGTCAATATTGCCTCATATCTCATCCCGTCACTTCATCAATGAAGCGCGTCTATCGTTGTATCGACATTACCCACGTATATAATCACAATCCCCGTCGACTTATTCACTTTCACTCGCTTCATTCACTCCCCGGCGTTCCGATCGGACGTCTTCGACGGAAGCCGGTGGCAATTCTCCGTCTATCGCCAATCATTTTTCCGCTTCGCAGAATCGATCCAATGATACGCCGTAATGCATTTCCCTTTCCTCGAAAAAAAAATTAAGAATAGAGAAAAGGCGGAAAATTAGTAGACATCCTAACAATATTTTTGTTTTATGACTTCCGGTTTTTAAATGATAAAATGGTACTGATATATTGTGTATTATATATTATGTATAATTAATTATTTTTAAATTATATATTTATCATAATAAATTTTGATTAAATTTTTTATAGGAACTAGATCTCATCGGGTTCTTGGGAAACTTTAGCTCTCTAAGAAATATGTGAATCTTAGATCGTTAGATTCCTTAGATCACAGGACGAAAGCTTGCAAAGCGCGACAAAAAAACAGAAAGGTGGGAGAAGATGTTTGGGAGGGGAGGGGAGGGGAGAGCAGCTCGATACAGCCGAGCGCTCTACTTTTACTCCGCTCTTCGTGAATCTCATCGTCACACGATCTCAATCTAATCACACGCGTGCGTAGCGTGCGTGTGCAATCCAAATACAGTCTCTTTCAATGAGGGAGGGAGTAGGGGGGAGCGTGTGTGCTTACCGGCGTGTGTATCTCTCTTTTTCTCTTCTCTTCTTGAGCTCTTCGATTTTACTTTCTAAGAGATCTTTTCTCCCCCTTATCCTTCCCCTTTTCTTTCTATCTTTCTCTGCCTCTCCCCCCACCCCCCTCCTCCTATTTTTTTTCTCTTCGCTGCTCTTCCTGGATAATCGCGAGAGCGTTTTAGTACATATGCTCTCGGGAACGAAGACAGCAAAAATTCCTTTCCCCTCTTCTGTCGCCGCCCCTTTTCCTCTCGTTATTCCCGGTATCCTTTCACGAAATTCGTTCTGCTCCTTCCCTTCCCTCCCTCCTCTCCCCTCTCTCCCTCTTCACTCTCTTCCGTTAAATTTTTTCGCGGTGGAAGAGGCGGATGCCGGACGATCAATTGATGATAGGCAAGATGGGTTCCAGATTCTTTTTGCGCCCGCATCCACGTCTTATTATGTACGAGTTTTTACCTCTTCGTGTCGCGTTCGTAACACGAATGTGGAATTCATTTTAATTTCTTTTTTTTTGTATATATGGGTGCGTATACATATACATATATATTCGAGAGAGAGAGAGAGAGAGAGAGAGAGAGAGAGAGAGAGAAAGAGAGAGAGAGAGAAAGAGAGAGAGAGAGAGAGAGAGAGAGAGAGAGAGAGAGAGA
>JBCEZX010000019.1:1919339-1929946 GCA_039654345.1 Cataglyphis cursor
GAGAGAGAGAGAGAGAGAGAGAGAGAGAGAGAGAGAGAGAGAGAGAGAGAGAGAGAGAGAGAGAGAGAGAGAGATCCTTATACTTGTCTTCCAAGACAAGTTCGGTTTCACCGTGACGATGCGAGATCTTTTCCATCCCGGTGCCGTTTTATGATAATACGCCGTTGATCGTCTACACGTATGCGCAACACGCGTGTGGGAAGCCGTGCAAGACGCGAGCGAGACCACGCCAGGGTGGGGTCCCTCGGCATCGGCAGACTCTTGGCGTTTTCAGTTTCACTTTCTAAGTCGTCGTTTCCTCTCTCCCCCTCCTTCCCCCCTTACCCCCCCCCCCTCAACCCCGTTCGTTCCACGATCCCACCTGAGGCCACCTTGCGGGAGCGATCTCTCAGAGCTCTCCGGAGTTTACAGTCCGGTCAACCCCACGCCCATTTCTATTCGCTCGATGCAGCCGCTCGCGGATGCAGGGAGATCTCGAGAGATCTCGGCGAGGCTCGATCGGCGCTCGATTGTTCCCGTTAACGCGTCGACGGGAAATCACCGTGAATTGTTTCGCCGAACTGATATATACCTCTATGCCGTCGAGAAGTGCTCTCTATAACGCGCTTCCCCTTTACCTAGACTTTATTCCATCGGGTATTATTTCCCTTGGAATTCCAACGGTAATCATGCGAGAATAGAAATCGCTTTTATAATTGATCCATATCTTATTTAGCTAAGAGAAAGAGAGAGAGAGAGAGAGAGAGAGGGGTTACGTCAAATTATTCTTATCTGAAGGAAATTTTATCTTCTATCACTCGGAAATAATTTATTTTTTATCTACCGTTTATATCAAATGTTATAAAAGTCTGGTAATAAATTACAAGCGGCACATATAATCATAAAATATGTTATAATATATTTTAATTGATAATTATATAATTATACAAAAAAATGGAATTTTATTCTGAATTTTATGTTGCGAATTGTCTGAAACGAGAAATGTCTATACTGTGGAATATTCTGACAATAATATGACTTGATCCACAATGGCAAAAAGGCTGTTTTCATGTACCAGTTTTCGACCGTTTTCACACGCGACAGCGCATACGTGGGTGCGAAATGTGAAATCGTAACCAGAAGCGTTCGAGGGAGGGCCCTTGTGCTCGGAGTTATTTTCTGCATGCGAGGTCGGTCGTTTTCACGAAGAGATTTATTCCCCGAATTCGTCGGCGAAATTAATTGAATCGGCCACGAGGGCGACACGCGACGATAACAATTGGAACTGAATTTATTTTAAGAATTAAGATTTATTTTAAGAATTATAAATATTTAATTTAAATTATTTATTTTTTAACATAATTTTTAATTGGCCAATAATTTTAAAACTAAATACTGTTTTGAGAATATATTAAAGAAATTGAAAAATATAATTAAAATTGGAACTGGTCTTTTAAGAATTATATATATTTAAGTTATTCATTTTTTAATATATTTTTTAATATATAATTTTTTTAAATATATCAAAGAAATTTAAAAATATAATTAAAATTCTTGAAAATATGAAAAAGAATATTTTTCTTAAAATTATTAAAATTAAAATAATTAAAATTAATTTTATCAAATAATATTTGTGAAATTGATCCAATATAAAAGGCAAGTTTCTATTGTATTTGACAGCGAATGCTGACTTTTTCGCTGGAATCTGGGAGTAATTTTGAACAGAAAATTATTTTTCGACATATTCGCAAAATTTTAAAATTATAAATAAAAAACATTAAAAGCTATAATAAGAAAAAATATATATAATTTAAAAAGAAAATTAAATATTTTTTAAGCAAAATATATTTTAAGCAAGTAAATTTTTCAAGCGAATAAAAGCAGAATTTAAATATCTAATTAATCACATTTTTTCTTTTAAACTTTATTACAATTATTTTTATTAGCCATCATAAGAAAAAAAAAATAAAACATATATACGTTTAACTGCGTATATTAGTGAATTGATGCATTAATTTGTTTTTTTTTTTTTTTCTCTAGCGTTTGCATTTTGAAAAGATTTTATTAATTTTTATATAAAACCGTAAAAGAAAAGAAAACTTTGAATGCGGAATTAACGGCGATGCGAGAAAGTCGTCGTCGCGTATTTGGCAATAGTGATAAATTAAAGTTCGGCAGCAAAAAAGGCGGTGTTAATGGTTGCTATCGTTATTATCGGCGCTTCCTCGACGACAAAAATGCAACGTCCGAGGCTTACGGATACGCCGCGGCTTGTAATTATAATTAATCGTACGTACTTTCATCTTGTTCATGCGAGCGCGCGATGGTAGAAGCGCGAAAAATCTTAACGAGCTACCGAGCCAATGTGTTTTAGTTAACTGTTTGCTCGAGAAATTTAATTATCAGTCGACAACACGTGTAAAATAATGTACCAGAAGCAAGAATTACATACCGTCATGCGTTGCTGAAGCATGTGTATTTTAATACTCTAAAAAATTTTTAATTTAAATATATTGCAAAAAAAGGATTGCGATAATTATCTATACGCGAGAAAAAGGTATTAAATCCATAACAAATATTTTTAATTTAGAAAATCTATTTATTTAAATACTTGCAGAGGAGTTAGTTATTTCAATGAAGCAGTAAATATATTTGAATTAGTAATATATAAAATAAAAGTATATTACGCTTCTATTTGCGAATAAATAAATTATAATAAATTTTTTATTTTTATTGAACTAAATTATTTCCTTGAAAAAAAATTTTTCAATTTTTGGCTACTTGCTTCATAAATACATTTTTCTTATTTTAATCAATAGTTTTTTATCTTTAAATATTAACATTTTTTTTATAGTAAAGTTTTAAATTTAATTAATAATTGATAATTTATTTCAAACATTATAATTTTTATTACATGAAAATAATTTATTTAATATAATAGTTTTTGGAAACAAAGTATATATTTATTTAAGTAGAAAAATCAAAATTAACAGAATGTATTTATTCGATTTAAAAAAATTTTATTGTTTGTGTATAATTGTACGTGCATTTCATAAATATTACGTCAGGAATTGAAATCGCAATTAAAATTCAAAACAATCAATCGTTCATATACAGACACAGAATTGTGTCAAATTTTGTTGAGGTTCTCTGGATTTAAAAGAAACAATATTATTATGTTAAGTTTATTCTGAATGGAATGTTTCTAATGCAAAAAGATTGCACGCTTGAGGTGCAATATTTACAAGATGGCGAATTTATATGTAAATTGCCGTTATATATCATCTGGTTTTCCCGCTTCCGTGAAATGGTCGGTTACGAAAGGAGCGTCGTTACGGAGGACGTATTTCTCTCTCTCTCTCTCTCTCTCTCTCTCTCTCTCTCTTCTCTTTATTCTTTGTTTCATTTGACTCGTTTATTATACAACTGAGGAAATTATTAATTAAACCGTGAAACCGGAAAAGAGAGGAAGCGAACGATTTCAGAAATGTACTCATAAAACGCAACACTATCGAATATACGTAT
Source organism: Cataglyphis cursor (assembly GCA_039654345.1). NCBI lineage: Eukaryota > Metazoa > Arthropoda > Insecta > Hymenoptera > Formicidae > Cataglyphis > Cataglyphis cursor. The sequence continues at coordinate 1,922,844 of JBCEZX010000019.1, forward strand.
CGAATATATAATTAAAATTGTCAAAAATTTAAAAAAAAGAACAAATATTTTTTAAAAATTATAACACTAAAATATTAAAATATAACTAATTTTATAAAATAATATTTAAAAAATATTTTATGATATTTAATAATATCAGTATCTTTATATATTATTATAAATAATATCTAAAAATCAATCAAATATATTGTTATAAAATAATAAATAATAATATAAATTATAATATAATAATAAATCGTTATAAAAAATTGATTATATTGACTCAATAAGAGATAGACTTCTTGACAGGAGACTGCTTACTCCTTTTTGCTGGAATCTATGGGGAAAATTTTAAATAAAAACTTATTTTTTTTGACACATTTGCAGGATATTATAATTACAAGCAAGAGACATCACAAGGAAAAGCTATTTTATGATGAAAATATAATTTTTTTTTTATTTCTTTCAGATGCGACGTACGATAACGGTAAAGCGGCTTTGCGGCTTTCACACTTTTAGATCTGTTTCGCTTCTGCCTCTGCGTACAGTATATAATGCGGCGGTGAATTTAAAAGGACTCGTACGCGTCGCGTGTTCGCGATCGACGTCATATTTAATTGCCAATAAACTGTCCGCTCGCCGCGCACTCGCCCATCGAGTTTGCATCTTGTTTTCCAACAAAATCTCTGCATTCCGTGCAATTTTAATCGAATCGTTTTACAGAACTGGCATTTCCTGCACGAGAGAGAAAGAGAGAAGGAGCACGTCTTGGTTCCCCGCACTTTTCAAACTCATTGTATAAAAATTAAACATGCCATGTCAGCTATTTGTGAAAAATAAATTGCGATACGCAAAAGTTAACTGTGTTTCTGAATAAATCGCGCATTTAATAGAATAAAAATAAAATTTTTTTTAATCAAATAAATACATTTTGTTAATTTTGATTGAATTTTTTCTTAAATAAATATGTACTTTGTTTCCAAAAAATGTTATTATATTAAAAAAAAATTATTTAGTTGCATAAAAAATTATCATAATAAAAATTATAATTTTTAGAATAAATTTTTAAAAATTTTAATATAAAAATATATTTATATTTGAAGTATATTTATATTTATATCATATAAAAAATAATTGATTAGAATAAAAAAAATTTAAATAATTTTTTAAATAAAACAAATTTGTACAATTTTTATAAAGATGAATATGTGTATATATTTTACACGATTGAATTTGTCTTGTACTATCGATAGCCTGACTGGAAGGCACGATCGACACGGGGGATTGGAGGTCACATCTTCCACGGTTGCGAAAACCACGAGGAGCTCCAATCCATCTGCCAAATTCCCGGCGAAGCGTGAGAACTCCTCTCTCTTCCTCGCGTTCCTCTCGACGTTTTTATCGGTTCACCTTCGATCCGCCTGCATCCTTCTGACAAATAGTTTCTCCAAACTCGGCCTCATTAGAAACTTTTTTTTTCACTTCCGCTGTGATCTCTTAAGAGAGATTTGTCTTATGCTTAAGAGTTTTTTTGTGGAAGAAAAAAAAATTTAAGTATTGAGAAAGACATTGATAATGTATGATTATAAATATAATATATATAATTTTATTATAATAAGTTGGTATAAAAAATTTAATTATTATAATAGTTTAATTATAATCTATATAATTATAAAAAAAGTCTTCATTAAATAAATATACCGGAGATTCTAAATAGATCTAGATTAGGTAAATACAAAGTAATAAAATAATGTAAATTAATAATTAGCATAAAATAATAATTCTATACTTGATAAATTAATTTCATATTAGTAATTAATATTAGTAATTAATATTAGTAACAACAAACTATAATATTAAATTAATTTTAATATTATATTAATTTTAATATTAATTTAATGTAATAAATTAATTTAATATTACAGTATGTTAAATTAAATTTGATATTGAAATATCGAATGCTTTCTATTGTTTTTGCAATTTTGAAAAAAAAAATAATAAAACATTTCTTCAATAATGATTTAAAAAATATTACACATCAACTTGAAAATTCTAGTGAAAATATTATCCCCTGCTATAACCTTTACAACGTAAACCTTATCAAATTTTTAATTAAGATTTTGTTAATTTTTAAATTTTAATTGAATAATTAACAAGAAAATATTAAATATAAAATTTAAATAATGAAAAAATTTAATGATAATTTTATGATAAGATATTAATATCTGAAGAAAATATAGACAATTTTTACGGAAAAATAAAATTGAAAGAAGTAAAAAAAATTAAATACACAAAAAATGATGATGAAATACGCAAACGATTATATAAATTAATGTTACATTAAAAATAATCTTTGTTTTTATCTCAGATTCAGTTAGCAAGAAGCAGTAGCAATATCCGTGCTTAACTGTAGAAGTGGCGACCTTGAAATAGCGGGTTGTCATATCTAGACAGGTTGAAGATGCAGGAAGAAACGGAGGCAAGAAGCGGTTGGTTAAGATTGATTGGAGCGTACAAGGTAAGTCGACCCTAAAGCATGCATTACAACGTCACGAATGATCTTAAGGAAATTTTAAATTTATATTCACAGATGGCAGACAGATAATGAGAGAATATATAAAAGCAGAAATTGTTTATGATACGTTGTTGCACTTCTTATTATTATTTTCATGTTTGCACTGTATTCGATAAATCCAAAGAGTAAACTTACCATCATTTAAGAATAAAAAAAATATCAGATGTGATATCAGATGATATGATAATACACTAAAAATAAAATCTGTTTTAATCAAATAAATACATTTTATTAATTTTAATTTTTTTTACTTAAATAAATATATACTTTGTTTTAAAAAACATTTTGTTATATTAAATAAATTATTAGTTGCATGTAATAAAAATTATAATTTTAAAAAACATTATTTAAAAATTTAATTAAAAAAATATTTATATTTGATTATAAAAATTATTCACTAAATAAAGAAAACCTGTATTAAAAATTAAAAATGTTTTTTTAGAAGTAAAAAATTTAGTATAATAAAAATAAAAAAAAATATTATTTCTTTCTATTAGCAAATAAAAACATGTTTTGTTTTTATTTTACAAACTAAAATATAAATTTTTGTAACTAATTCCTCTTTTTAAATATTTAAAAATAAATAACCTTTTTTAATAAAAATTTTTTTTTTTTCATTTTTAGTACATTTTGTTTCTGTATATAGCTTATAATTTTAATTCCACGATCTTTTTCTGAATTTCTAGTTTGTTTTATTTTTTACATTTTAAGTTCTATTATACTTAAATTATTCCTCATTTTTTTTTACATCGTCATATATACATTTTCGCAAACTTTAGATATCAAACTTTACGCATAGCTGCGCGCGACGAGATTTCACTCGATCGTGGAGGTTCTCGCCTTGAGATAAACAGGTGATCACATTCAGTGAGGCTGAAGATGCGGAAGCGGCGCGGGCAAGAAGCCCGTTATGGTTGATTAGGGCGTTTAAGGTCGGGCGACCTTTACGGCCGATCGGTGACAAGACATCGTCGGTGGACAGGAGAGTCCGTCTTGTCGCGCACAATTGGCCGCGTCGTGCTAACACCTGGGGACGGATGATGCATAGGACCTAACCGGGCATTTCCTGCATTGATATATCATTTACATCCCCGCGTGCGCGTTGTATTCCCGCTCATTATCTGCCTACGTGTACCCTGACGGCTTGTTGGCGCGACCGGTGTTGTTACTGCACCTGAACAATATTGTATAAGCACTTTGCTATGATACAACCAGGGACAAATTGACTGAAAAGTTTCGCGAGAAACTTGTTAGGTGATAATTTTGTAAATATTTTTCTTGGCAAGAAACAGTTGACGATATTTAAAAATACCTATATTTATTTTATATTACAATTATAAATAAATAAAATACATAAAATTCAATTATCAAAATACATTCAATTATCAATCAAATCTACATTAAATATACAACATTATTTTTAATAGAAGAATAAATAATTTATGAATTTTATATGTATATACCATATATATTTATTTATTTATTTATATATATGTATTTAATATTTATATATATATATATATATATATATATATATATATGTATTTAATAATAAAATTTATTCAATTCTTTATAAGTCATTGACAAGAATTTTTCCAGTGAGTCTTATGGTTAATCCGCTCCTGAATGTGATTTCCACAAATGGAAGTTCTCGTCATTACTTTAAATGTGTATTCTTTAGACAGCAAGAAAGTCCATATCTTCAGACTCGTTTTCTCGAAAGATATGTTGTAATATAATACCACCAATGAATGAAGCGCACCAAAGTACTTCCGTTTCGCGGAAACCAGCGTCATTTGACTAAGCGATAAAATCGTTCGGGTTTGTATGTATGTGAATTAAGATTAATTATATAAAGTACGTTAAAGATGCACGCTTTTACATACTTTTTCTCGAATCTTTTTCGGAATCTTTCCGTTATTAACATTTACATTGGTTTTTATTATAAATTTTTATTATAAATTAATTATTTTGATTTTTATTATAGATCTAATAGTGTCCTCTTTTTCTTTTGTATTGGAATCTATAAATTATCTAAAAACTAAAGCTGTCTTTAAAAATCTATAATACGCGAATAAAAAATAGAAATCTTTTTTACAAGTTAGAACAGAGGTTTAAGATTTTTATTTATTAATAAATATTAACCCACGCTGTCAATCTTAAGAATATTTAATACTTTGTCTTTTAAAGAATTAACAATATATTGATCACAAAAAATAACTTTTGATCAATTTAAATATTCTTCAGATTTTATGCAATTTTACACTAATAATTATACTGATCATGTCTAATAATAAAATTTGCCCGATGAACAACCATTGTGTTTTAGTATAATACACGTTACAGTGCTTGTTTACGTAATCTGTTGCTCTCTTTTGTTATTAAATATCTCGGTGGAATGAGGAAGCAGAGAGAAAGAGAAATTTTCGAGCGAATCTCGTGAGGGGCCAGAAAAATGTGTCGCCGTTTTGTCGAGCGGAATCTCAGGACCTTTGCGTACACAGGGCGATTCTGCGTCGAGTTAACAAGCGTGACTAAAGAGTAGGTTCCTCGGATAGCTGTCTTGACCCTTGTAACGAGGCACAAGACAAAATTGAAGGCCCGCGTCACTCTGTTTGCAAGTAACAGAAAGTATAAACTGATACGAATAAATCCCACGAGGAAATCCTTTGTATGACTATCATCAGTTGCGTATATTCCGTTTCGAGATATTTTTCCATAGCAATTTGTCTGATCTATAATTGCTTCCGCGTAGACACATTAAAAAATTATTAAAATTTCAATTTTTGTTTTGACACATGGATATTGCGACTACATATACAAGTATTAAAATTATATATTCGTTTAAAATTAATTTTTAAACTTTAAAAATCTTTCTCTTTGGTCGAGAAACGAATGCGTCGAGGAAATATTATTAGTAGGAATGAAAAAATGAGATGGAGATTTATTTTTCAGGACATCAGTAATGCTCGAATGATTATTAGACTTTATCTAGTTTGGCATTCGAAGACTGTACGGCAAACGGCGATCGTGAAATTGCGGAACATTAATCAGGTGGAACGCGTCAACGATGGGCGAGCAAATAACACGGTTAATATAAGCGCAATTAGATGGGAATGCCTGGAAAGTCGACGGAGGTACGTTTTAGAAAATCGAAGAAGATTGGGTGCATGCTCCCTCATGCTTCATCGGTAGTCGCGAGATAATTGATTGCGAATAGGGACGAGTAGCAACTTTCCAGGATAATTTCTCGGGGATAATCATTTTCCTCTACCGTTTTTTGAAGAAAAGATGCATGTTGGAAAATTTGTATTTTTTTTTTTTTTTTTGTTAAAAAGTATTAAAATTTATGCTTTAAATCTTCAACACATTTTTGCGTTAATTTAACAAATCACTGTTGTTGTAATTAAACTTAAATGTTAATTTATTAAAACAACTGAGAAAAAGTATAAAAATAACACACAATCTATATAAATTTTCTGTTCAACTCATTAATAATTAATTAGTTACTTCGATTCTTCGCTGATATTGACGAGAGTCCTCTCTAACTCTAAAATGTAAAGAAAAGGGAATTTAAAGAAGGACAAATTATTTATCCGTTTAATTCAAGGGGTCAGCCACTTTGTTAGACACAATCGGACGTGGCTGCGGCGGAATGGCTTTCTCTCATTCCTCATAAAATTCGAAACGCGCATCTCCGTAAGTATTCTCATTTCGAGGCAATTCGCCGGCGTGCTCGAATGCCACGGCGCATACTTACTGACCTCGAAAATGATTCAGGAGATAACGAAGAAGATCCTAGGAATTCTGAGTAAATCAGTATTTTGTATCATCTCGCGTCCCTTGATAAAACTACGATTTACAGATATCTCTTATTTTTTAATCGTCACATTTATTATATTATTATTTATTATTATATTATTTATTATATTATTATTTATTATTATTGTATTATTTGTTATATTATTATTTATTATTATTATTATTATTATTATTATTATTTATTATTATTGTATTATTTATTATATTATTATTTATTATTATTGTATTATTTTGTTTTTATTTCCTAGTTATTATTTAAAATTAATCTGTGAATTATTTTATAATAATCTTAAAATTTCATATTATTCTTGAATCATGATATCGGAAAGAGTGTCATTGAGGCAACTTGCGAAAATGTGAAACGTAAAAGTGAGGAAAGAAAATCATGGAATATTACTTGTTAACGAAAAGAAGTGATTAAATGCACTTTAATATAACTCTAGACTTTAAGGACATATTATATAAGAAAAGAGCAAGAAAATCGGCATAACAAATTGTTCGCGGATTCTTTCGCAAGGCCATCTGATTCGACGCAATTTTGTGCCGCTTTTTGTTTATGTTTCGCGTAAAATTCTCGAGTATTTTTGTTTCAATGTAAAATTGTCGACGATTTATAATATCTGACACATACAGCTGTTGTTATTATTTAAGATGCATTAATAAATAATAAATAAATACATATATATAATATTATTTTATAATAAATATATTTTTTATTATACATACA
>JBCEZX010000019.1:1945550-1956405 GCA_039654345.1 Cataglyphis cursor
TTTATATTATATATATATTTATTATATATATTTATTTTATTTTATTATTATATGTATATGTATATATATATATATATATATATATATATATATATTAAATTATACAAAGATTTAAATTATAGATTAATTATTTATTAAACAATTGATGAGCTTTTTGTCATACTAATTACTCGGACCTGCGATCTGTAGTCAATCCGAACCGGTCTGCTCTTAGACACCTTACGATCTGACGGATTAACTAAGGGAACCTCATATACTTTATTCACGGAAGAAGCGTACGTGATTTCTCTTTTCTTTTTTCTTTTTTTTTATCGACGGCTTTGGTGCACGTCATAGTTATCGAGGCGACCACCGTGGACGAATCAATGTTCCGCCTCTGGACATCAAAATTAAGGCGCTATTATAAGATGATACCGTGCAAATCATATTTTAAGGGCAAAATTAATTTTATAAGAAACCGTATTGATTGTATATCTTCGATATTTTTCATCAAGATTTTTCATAAATAGTTATATAAAAATATGATGTTTTGCGTGTATCTTTGCATAATGCCTGTTTAATAGATAAAATATGATAATTAGTTTTACATAAATTTTATTTTCAACAATATTCTGAATTAAATTTATCATTGCTTTTTTTTCACTGATGACAATATATGAGAGTTAGTAGCTTCTCAGCTATATTTATGAGAAGAATTTTGTTATTAATAAAAAGAATTTTATCTTTATAGGGAAAAATAAAAATTTTTAAAAATGTGTTTATATTTTAATTTTCTTGTCTAATATTTTTAAATATATTTTGCTGAATCTTACAATAAAATGTATTGAAATCATTTTAATTATAGAAGAAACTAACTGTCTAAAATATTTATTTATCGTATCATTTTCAAAGTAAAATATATAATTGCAATTAATATTTAATAGCAATTTTTATTATAATATACGATGGTTATTTTCTTTAATTTAAAGAAAATTTAAATCTAATTTAATGAAATATTATGATAATAAATACTAAAAATGATTAGATATTATCAGTTGATTATTATTAATATTATATATATAAATTATAACGTCAATTTATAGCTGAGAATTAAAAGAATATAAATAATATGCAAATTTTTTATTTTTTATTTCTTATACATTGCAAATGACGTTGATTGCTTTAATCGCAAGATATCAATAATATATTAATAAACATACTTTCAATAAACTGACTTTCAAGAAAACGCTCGACACTACACCAACGTTATAATCGCGAGTGTGTGAGTAACTAAAATGTATGAAATAAATTTGTATGAGTAATTAAATAGAGACATAAATTATTTGTACGCGATAAGAAAATGGATGACAGATGCACGTGTAAATAAACACGTTTACACTTTCTATGTCATGTGCGACACTTAAACAGCTAAAAAGTTATGAAAAAAATATCGATACATTTTTTGTTTGAATTTTTATCTCTTGCATATCAAAAATTCATTTTCACACAACAGACTTCAAATAAATCTCGCGAAATATGCATAATGACAGATTATAATGACATGTAAATACCAATTTTCCGTTATTTAAACTATTCGATATAGTACGCTTATTATTTCATTCTTTCGATATGATGATTATAGGCACAAATTATATTTAAATTGACGACAAGATTAAAACATGACGCAAGTATTCGAATTTAAGCATATAAAGAAATAATTATCATAAATATCGAGATGAAACAATATATTTATATCTGTAATTCCCTACCAATACAATTATGAGTCATTGATCATAGAAATTGTACAATCGTATAAGTCGCTAGTTGCAAAAATTATAAGAATTGATCTCTCATTTCGAAGAATAATTCTACGACACACGGAGAGGCTCGCGTTATTGTCTTCTCACTCGAATCTCGCGACGCAGATGACAAGGCCAAGGCATGTCAACAACAGCGAAGGTCAAATACCGCGTGACAATCAATTTGTTACCATGATGAGATATTTAACACACTACAAAATAGATTTATGCGGAATATTCTATTCTTTCAACATTATATTAATTAATTATTACGCAATTCTTATCTTGCATTTATACATAAAAGATAAGAACGTACACATTTATTGTTAGTCGAGTACATATTTATATACAATATCTTCTTTTTATAATTTTTTTATTTTACTTTTGATTTTGTTTAAATATCCATTTAGGCTAAAGAAATTTTTTCACAAGCTTTTTCAATTTTAATTGCTAGTGGCTAACAAAAATCTTATTAAGGAAGATCACGTTCTTACGTAAAGTCGATACGTAAAAATTGACTTTATAAAGAGAATTCGCAATTCGATCATCTATAACGCTCGTCGATTATATTTTTTTTTCCCCTCGCGCGTCTGCATTATTTACGAAAGATTCCCTACGGCTTCGCGCTACGTAAGAGAGTACCAAGTGACTTAGCGAGGGAAGACGAGCAGAAATCGTGGCGAGCAACGGCAACGGGGGGATGTTGCCGACACGGTGACGACTACTCGTGATTGCCCCAAGAAGGGAAAGGTGTGGCACGGCCGCGCCGTCATGTCGCTGATTTATAAGGCTAAATTCCTTTACTGCAATACTCTTGTGTGCGGCGAGTCGCCCCGCAATATAGGCAATATAACCGCCTACACTCAGCCCCCTAACGTGAGCGATTCGGTTCTAATGTTAAACTAAATTTATCGCTATTTTACCGTCCTTTGCCTCTCCTTTCCACCCTTCTTCCCTCTCTCCTAGCCTGCCACACATAGATACATATATGCACGTTTGTGCTCGCGCGTACTCTCTCATTCTCATACACTATTGGAAAATTTGTTTATTCTTCCTAAGAAAGTATGCTGCTTAAAATTTTGTATTAAATATTTTATACACTTATGTGTTAATTTGACATATTGATGTTTTAATTGAATTCAAATGTTAAATTATTAAAACAATTGAAAAAAAGTGTAAAATAACACAATGGGTCTGTTCGTTTTGCTGAACTTTCTGCACTAGTTCAGAGTTTATCTTTTTCTTTCCAATATGGACTCTGAACTAGTGCAGAAAGTTCAGCAAAACGAACAGACCCAATGTGCACATATTTTTAATTTTACACAATAGATATGTTAATGATTTATTATTAATGATATTATTAATGATTTATCTGTTAAAATTTACAGAAAAAGATGTCGATTAATGTTATTCAATAAGAGTGAGAGTGATTACAAACTGTTAATTACATTTTTCCAATATTTTTATTTTTATTTTCATTAAAAATATGTTGATTTTACACAAAATTTATTTCATTAATTACTATAAAATTTGTATTCATTTTGCGTTGAAATATTAATCCTGGAATATTACGGTATTAATGTTACCATTTAACAGATCCATATTATGTTAACACGAAAATTTGTGTGGGATGCAATATGTGTTAAATTTAAGCCACATTTTCCAACAGTGTGTGAGAATCGCTCTCGCTTACTTTCTCGTCTCTTCTATCTCTCCTTCTCGTGACGGGTGTTAACGAGCGAGAGGATATACCTACCTCTGCGATAAATCGGAAGGGAAGGGGGATACGCCTCTCTCGTTTCTTTTCATAAAGGAAGGCGCTATTGATCGCATTTGATTGATATCATACGCATTGATTTTTCCCGTCAGATAAAATCCATTTAATTCTTTAAACAGTGGAGCGAGTTGCCATTTAACGTGGCATCTACAATCTTATTTCTATGCATATTCTCTTATTTTTCTAATCTTTCTTTTTTTTCTTTTAAACAAATATAGTTCTCTTGAAAATAAAAGAAATTAAAATTTGTAAAAAAAAAAAAAATTTAATTTATAAAAGATTGAATTTGTAAAAAAAAATTGAAACTTGTCAAAAAAATAAACTTTACATTAAAGAGATCTAATTTCCGGGTTCCTTAATTGCTTCTTAATTATGTCAAAAACACGACTCAAAATAAAATCTCGCCATTCGCTCACCTTATCGTTTATCAGCGATCGACAATGTTACGGATAGATACGTTCGAGGGGCGCGCGCGAATAAAATGTCAAAATTAATTCAATCACCGAGCGATCACTGGATGAGATTAAAGCCGCGCTTAAATAATTGTATACCGCGTGCAAGCCGGTATTATACCTTCCTATATCGGTGTCGCTGTTGGATCCGGCATTTATAGGCAAGCCGCTCTGTTTACGCGCCTATCACATGTAGCTTATTTATACCAATCTGTAATTAAATAGACGATCGCAACGGCAGATCGCCGTAATCATAAATATACATTGCGACTACGTTATATACTTTCAGTTCCACCCGTTGCGCTCAGATAGAATCGAGAATTTCTTGATCAAAGCACGCGCATAAGCATTTCCTCTTTGTATGCATTCTCCTCCCTCTCTCTCTCTTTCTCTCTTTCTCTCTCTCTCTCTCCTTTTCTGTCATTCTCTATCGATTATTTTTAACTGTATTAGTATTTTGGAGAGCGTGTTATTTACATATATGTTATTTAAGCTTTATATATATATACATATATATATATATTATATATTATATAATTATTATATAAATTATTACATTATGTTGAATATTATTTTAATAAATTTTTCAGTATTAAATAAAAATTGTCAATAAAATCGAAACAAAAAAATATAAAAAACAAGATTTTTGCTAGCAAGATTCGCTCAAGATAAGATTTAAGTTTTCAAAACTTTATTAATATAATATTAATTTAATATAATATTTTTATTAATATTATTTTGTCTTGAATCTTGCGTAATCCTAGATAAGAGAGTATCGTGTACGTCATATAAAAAAAACGTGGAGAATTTGAAATAAATTTTGTGTAAAATTAACATATTTTTAATGATAAAATTATTTTGAAAAAATAATATGTTATTGACGATCTGTAGTCATCTCTCACTCCAATTGTAGAATAAAATCGACAATTTTTTTCTATAAATTTTAACAGATAATTCTTGTCACTAATAATACGCAATACATCTATTGTGTAAAATTAAAAATATATACATATCGTATTATTTTCACACTTTTCTTCAATTGTTTTAATAATTGTAACATTTGAGTTCAATCAACACAACAGCAATATGTTTAACATTTGAGTTTAATTAACACAACAGCATATTAACCCGAAAATGTATTAAATACTCAACTATAAAAATTCTAATTGTCATACTTTTCAACAGAAAAAAAATAATATCATAAATTTCCCAATTGCGTATGCGCAGAGAGCGTGCACACATTTGCGTATTCGCTGCATAGGAACACACGCGGCTCTCGTTTATCTCTCTCTCGCTGCCCACGCATCCCTCATTAATCGACGTTATATTTCGGAATAATATCCCCGAGCATTATAGAGAGCGCGGTGTGGCCTTGGCGCCTCGACGCGATCGACGTTTAGCAAAATAATGAATAGGTAGCAATGATCTCGCGGATTTATCGCGGTCCGTTGCCTCGTGAATAAAGAGCCCGGCCTCTCTTTCTCCTTTCTTCCTCCTCTGTCCTCCCCAGCTTCCCCTTCATCCCGTACGAGACCTCCGCGAGTAACTGGGGCGGAGTTGCAGTTGCATCATCGCCGTTACAATGCTCGTTACCTCTCGCTCTCTCTTTCTCCGTCCTCATCACTCTTTCTCTAAACCCGACGTTATTCTCTCTCTCTCTCTTTCTTATCCGTACGTAAAGGATGCTGCTATCACATCTGCGTCAGATCACCGGAGATCGGTGACGAGAGATCGGCCTGGCGGCCGTACGTACGTGTTCGTGTCACATATTGTGACACGTTTCTTCACGATGGGAAATCGCACTCGTCGAAAGAGACGACGTACGAAATTCGAACGAAGAAGGAGATTTCGAAAGTTTTCGCGAAGAGAGCAACGAAATTTATGTCACAATGAATACAAGCTCTATTTATCGATTGCAAAGAAAAGTTTCTCAAAAAAATTACATTCAAGACAATACCAAGAGCAAGACTGTCAAGATTATTAGTTTTTTTAAACAAGCTAAAATATGTGTATTTGTGTGTGTAAATTCGATGAGAGAGAGAGAGAGAGAGAGAGAGATCATTAAACTTAAAACATTTTATTTAATAAATAAAAACATGTATGTTAAAAAATTTAGGCAAGAGATTTTTGGAGAGGCTCGGGAAGCTAGCTTGTTGCATGAAAATGCTTTTTGCGCGGATGAATTTACGCAACTTGGATCATCGCGATTTCCCCTTTTCGCTTATCACGTCCTCGTCGTCGTGACCTTATCAATGCTCGCCCCGTCGTTACGTCATAAGAAATAACGCTGGTGCACGCGCGAGAGTCCATCTCGCGCCGATGACGGGGCGGATTATTCGGAGCTCCATTAAAGCTCGACCTAATTACGGGAACGAGACGAACGACGTTGTCTCGATATACGAGCCAACGGTGCCAACCTAGTATAGATCCACCACCTACACGAGAACCGCCGTCGTTCCGGGCACGCTCTGTGTGTGACGACACCTCTCCTACGTGTACCACGCCTTTCTAAGCCCAGGGGCATCCGCGCCAGGATTAGATTCTGGATCGCTCGGAGGCTAGGCAGAGAGACCGTAGGTACGGATATATCGCCTTACCGAGGCGAATATTCTGTCAGATATCGCGCGATTGGCGAAACACGCCCTTATTTATAGAAAATCCGATAGAGTCGCAGATTCGAATATTCTAAAATAAATATTTATGCATTAAACGCGTATGAGGATTTCATGGAAAATATTCTTCCCTCGTGTTATTCATGCAATTTTAATCTGAGAAGTTTATACAGGGTGTCCCAGGTGAGGTCAATAAAATTTCAGCGTCTTATAGAAAATTGAATTTGGAAATTTATTTTTTGACAATCCTTTACGAAAAAAGAAAAAAAAATAAAGAAAATAAAAAAAATATATATCACGTTAATAATAATTGCTTCAACCGGAGTACCTCGTTACAATATTTATCAGGCATTATCAGAATAATTATTCAAAACAGCTGTTTTTCACTTTACCACAATCCACTCTCGCATAGCTAAGAATAGAAATACATCGAGCCACGTGCTCGCTTGCACGCGACGGACACGAACGAATGCGAACGGACGCGATGCCGTCCGTTGGAGGGAAATCGCGCGCATTTTGCCAGGGCGATTTTGCTCATTAATCGTGAACCGCGCTATCATTTAGGAGGGGCCTGAAATCACAGAGATCGCGAACCGAAGCGGTAGCTTCGATGACTTTCCCGGACTTTTTGCCGAACCCGCCGATCGTGCCGATCTTCCACTCGCCCCGGATAAATAGGCGCATTCCACTCACCGCGAGATTGGGCGGGAGGGAGCAGGGGGTGGGGGAAGAGGGGGAGAGGGGAGGGGGGAGGGCGGGCGGACGCGCGGAGTTGCGGTGGCAGTTGCGGCACGCGGAGCGATTTTCTTCGTGGAAACTGCACGATCCGATCCGGGAGTGACCTCGGCGACCCCCCTCGCCGCCCTGATCATCGCATGACTCGCCCGGATCCTCCTCGTGCCCGCTTTGTTTTTCGATTAATTATTAATTAACGGCAGACTCGTTATCCCTGAGAGAGAGTGCGACATCGCATTCAGCGTCGTGTGAAAAAAAAATTTCATACGTAATTTTTTTTTTTTTTTTCTTCTTGCGAATCGCTATATTACATTCAGTGAGTTTACGAGCAGGCATTGCAATCTCTTTTTATTCGAAGTGAAACATTTTTTTTTTTTTTAAATTTTTTAAATATTTCTGGAGAAATATATATTTTTATTATCTTGTACATGTATTTGTTATATTTGAGGAAACAAATGTTTTCTTATTTGGAAAAAAAAAGTGACACAAATTTTAATATTTCAAGCGGCTCTTAATCAATGGCTCAGTGTGACAAAATAAAGATGCATGATAATTAAATGTCCTTTGCGAATTTTTGAGGAAACAATAAACGCGTCTTACAATAAATAGTGATATACGATATTCGCATACACGATAATCTCATCAATTGACTGGGATACATATTTTCGATACGGCATCTTTCGATGCCTATTCGATGCTATTCTCTGCGTGTACCGTATGATTCTCGCGATCCTCTCGTTTGTCCCCGGCCGCGGGCGCTCCTCTTACGTTGCGGCACGATATTTCAAAATATTTATATCGGCGCGGTTGTATCTCTCGCGGTGTACCTTCCTCGTTAAGTTATAATTTCGTGGTGTTTGTCTGCCGCTGAAAGTTCTTGAAATATTGCGGTCCACTTCTCTCTCTCTCTCTCTCTCTCTCTCTCTCTCTCTCTCTCTCTCTCTCTCTCTCTTTGTTGCGCAAGACTCGGCGGAGATCGCTTGTCGATTAGCGGCGTAGTTTCGCGTAGCCGATGGCTCTCCACCGATTGTTTTGATCCGAGGACGCTGTGGGTCTCTCGATCGCGAATCCGCCGCGATATACTGCATGCTAAAAATAAACCGGGTGTTGCAATTTTGCTCCTTTTCCCTGCCCCTCCCCCCCACCCCTTCTCCCCCTCCCACCGCTCCCGTCGTCGTCGTCGCTGTCATTGCTGTCACGTTTTCCTCGATCCATTTGATATTATAAAGTATTTATATATTGGTTTTTTTGTTTTTTTTATTTGATTTTAGTTTTTTTTTCCGTCCCATTTTCTTCCCCATTTAATTTATAATTCTCGAGAAATTCAATTTAAATATTAATTATATAATTATTTAAATATTTAAATATATAAGTATATTTTTCAAAAATACAATATATGTATATAGTATTCCAAGATCAATTAAATTTTTTTTTTTAAAGCAAGTTCTTTAGCCAATTTAAAAGCCATTTTGTTTTTAATGGAAATATCAAAAAAGATAATTATTTTTTACAAGTTTTTATTTTATATTATTTTGTAATTAAGATTTAAATCAAAATTCTGTTAAAATAAACTCTGTCTAAAATTAACGAAAGAATGTAATTTTATTAATCTTTTAAGTCGACAAAATTTAATTTGTGAAAAATCCTTTTTTCAATCATATATAATTTGAAAATAATTGATATCTCAACATCATTTTTGCCGGCAAAAAATCGTCTATAAATCGGCCCGAGAATCTTTTATTAAAAGCACATTCTATGATTTTGAGATATTCAAAATGTTTTATTTTATATAAATTAATATTATAATATAACAATACAAGAGACCGACATATTTACGCCGTAATTACACCGATCCCGACTTTTCTCGTGATCATCGTGATGTGGGAGAAACTTCAACGTCAACCGCTGATCAAGGTCGCTGAAACCTGCTCCGGTTTCCGTGAAGCTTCGCCACGACGGACGGCCTTCTGTAAGTGAGTCTCCCGTCATCGACGGCAGTTATATTTTAATTTTCGTCCCGTCTTCCCTGTTTCCTTCTTCCTCCTCCGCATCACCCACTCCCGTTGCCGGCGCCTTCCTTCTTTTTTCCTCCTTTAGAATCGTCTCGTCGATGATATCTCCGATAGCGTGTCATTACGCGATTATTTACGGAGCGCAAACACGAGCGTGACAGAAGACCACTGCATCTGCCTGTCGATTAAAAACCGGTTATTTTTTTTTTTTATTGCTTTGTTTTCTTGCTCTCTCCCTCTCCCTCTCTTTCTTCCTGTCTTCTCTCGATCTTCCACGTCAATTCGATCGAGAATTTCTTGAGCAAAAACAATTGTCTCACTTCGTTACGTCTCGATCGTAATGGCGGAGGCAATTAAATACATGGATCGATTATAATATCGTTTATAAGTTTGCACGATTAACTCGAATTTGAGAGAAATTGTGGTAAAAGAATTTTTATACTTTCTAGACACAATTTGCACAAACGAATCTAAAAGCATTTAATATTTTCAATTTTTTTATCTGATATTGAGAGTAGTTATTAGTAATAAAAAAAAAAAAAAAAATGAAAGGTGCAGAAAATTGTTATCTAAAGAAATTTTTTTATTTAGAATAGTACTGGGTGTGTCGATGTGTCCGATTATAGTTTCTTTAAAAGGCTCGCCGACCGGAGGGTTAATCCGGTTGACTTAAAAACTTTCGGAGCGCCCGTAGATGGCAATGGATGGGAGGATCGTAGATTCGACAGCCTTACGTTTCAACGTTGGCGATGCAGTCAACGTCGTGTTCCGTAGACAACCTCCATCGATTCAACGTCGCACTTTTTTACAAGACTATTTTACGAGGCGTGAATGTGCGTGGTAGTCCAGAGTTCGCGAACAAGATATGTAAATGTATGATACGACATGCGAGCAACGCTGCAATGCTGCTTCTCTACCTCCTCTCCAATTGAGATTGATTTAGATGAGCACAAAAAAACAAACAATTGTTGTAAAAAAATACGTAATTAAATAATTACATGTTTTTTTAAAAAATAATTATTTTTCTTATATCAATTGATTCATCATCTCATTATTCTGTACGGTAAAAGTATTACAATCATCGAAAATTAAATATTTTATATCGAAATGTATCAGATAAGGATATAAAATAACTCGAAAAATACTTAGTAAAAAAAATACTCTATTAAAATATTTTGAAAAGCTTTCGAGGTAAGCTAGAATATGCAAAGAAAAATGGAAGTTTTAATTTAAAAAATTCAATGTGACCTTAACAACTCCATCTAAATTTGAACTAATATTCCTATCTTCTTTCTTTCTCAAAAAAATTAAACAAACAACTTTTGTCCAAAAAGTTTCCTTCTAAAACTCACAGCTTTTGAGATATTAGTGTAAAAGTTAAAATGGGACACCCTGTATACATATAATTATAAAATAATTTTATTTTGCATTTTTGAAATATAAAAAATTATTTTTCATATTTTTGATAATAAATTGTTGAAGAACATAT
>JBCEZX010000019.1:2068696-2081479 GCA_039654345.1 Cataglyphis cursor
AATATGTGTGTGCGTGTGTGTGTGTAATTTACATGCGCTGTTTCACTTTTCGAAGTGATCAAGATTAAAATCTCTGAAACTCCTAATAATATATTTAACTGCAATTGCAATAATATATTTAAATTCAATATATTTCTAAGAAGATTGGCATAATTTGGAAGCAGAAATCATATTGACAATATCAAAAAAGAGAGAGAGAAATGATCATTCTTTTGCGTGCTTCTTTTTTCATCGAGCTGTCACTTAACGAGGCAAATTTATTTTGATATAAAAAAAAGAATTTAATTCAACGTCCTTTCATATACGTTCATCCTTTCGGAATCAGTTTTTTTTTTTTTTTTTCCAGACTCCTTGCTGAGATAAACCGTTAAATTGCGATCCTCTGGAATCGGCGGGGCACGTCGTAAACGACGTCGGGTCCGCTCCCTACATTTTTGAAGACGCCGGCCACCGTCCGGGCGACCAAGACCGCCCGCTCGCATTCTCTCCTCCTAGGCTAGATAACGTGCGCGCACGCAAGAGGAAGTAGGGGGTGAGAGGGAGGGGGGAAGGGGGAGAGGAAGGGGGGGGGGACGACGACGAGAGAGTGGACATACATGATCGCGCGCGTACAGGAGCGGTGGGTGGAGATGTGGTGGAATCGCGCACTAGCTAGGACACTCGTGTGTGCGTATACGTATGCGTATACGCATGTGCACGCACGTGGAGCGAAGATCGACGATCGATCCAGGTGTAGGATGTAGCCTAGCGCCGATTCCGATGTATCGATGCATCCACGCTTCGGATTACGCCTCTCGGTTTTCTCGACGTTCACCTCTTCTCCCTTCCTCCACCACCCCCTCCTCTTCCCTCCCCCCCCCTCCCCCGCTCTTCCCGCCCCTCTTTTGGTCCATCAACGTTCGCGACATTCTTGTCGTGGAGGAAATTCGAACGCGTAGCCGCTTCGCGTTTCACGTCGCCGCGAACAATGTTTATGTTTATCGTTATCGTTCAACAGATGTTCCATCTGTCATCTGGTATCGGCAAAGAAATGTCAGCTCTCTTTTTAATGCAAGATTTTATTTTAATTTTGTTTAATTAATTTTAATTTAATTTTTTAATCGAATTCTACTTAATCAATTTTAATTTAACTTAATTTAAAAAAAAATTTATTTTATTTTATTTTAATGCAAAATTTAAAAATCTTACAGCAAATAATTATTCTCTATAACTTCGTATTATTTGGATCTACTGGCAAAAATTTATATCGTTTTTTTTATGATTAAAGGCATTTGAATTTTATTATTTATTTTTATTATATATTATTTATTATATATTATTTATTATATATTATTTATTATATATTATTTATTTGTTATTATTTATCATAATTTTATTTATCATAATTAGAATATTATTCTCTATCTCATTAAAGAATAAAGCGCAAGAAAACGCAATTATACGTGTTAATATTGAGAAAAATATACCCCACTCCCGCTTTATTTTTCTTTTATTGCAACCAAAACGTCTAACAAGCAGGACTAGGATAATCATCAAATATATAGTTAGGCACATATATCGCGCTAGAGAACTTTCTCTCCTTCTGTCCTTTTCATCGTCACGCATTTCTTCGGTCCCTCTCTCTCTCTCTCTCTCTCTCTTCCTTGTCGTCTTTCTCTCGTCATATGTTTTTATCTCGTTTTTCGCCGGCGCTCGAGATAGCCGAAGCTGAATTATTAACGCGTCCGCCGCCAGGAAGAAGGCATACGCACCGACGAACGGCCGGGCTCTTACCTCCCGCTAAGCAAACCTAACGTGGTGGTGAGTCGAGCTCGCTTCCGGGGACCACCTCGTGATCCGCGATTCCGGAGCGCGATACGCGCGGAAGTTGAGGCGCTTTAATACGTATCGGGCTTTCGAACGGTTCTCCAATGATGTTCGATATCGCCCTTTTTTCTCTCTTTTTATTTTCTTTTTTTTTACGACGCGAGATTGGAACTACTGTCGGCTTCCGGAACTACCGGTGTCTCCGTTTCCGGCAGGCATGCGAAATCTATTCGCGTGGATAATCGTAGAAGATCGATTTGCATCGGCCTCCACGCCTACGTCCGTTTGATTTATCAATAGTTTTGTTATTTTTTTTATATATTTCATTTTTTCCTTTTTATTTCGACGCGATCTCTCTTAATTCCTGGATGTCGAGAAATTGCAATTAGCCGGCGAGGCAAGCATGGGTGCTATTGGACGGGTGACTTTCTAGAAAACCTCGCGATTCTTTCTGGAAGATAGCGTGAACCGGGATCGGCAGAGGATGCACTCCCAGAAGCTCCCTTTGATACTCGGAGGTCTTGCATTCTAAGACTGATCAGCTGATCGTCGCGTCTTTCTCTCTCGCACTCTCGCTGGAGGAAAAAGGAATCTCGCTCGAAAGAGGAACGCAGGCTGGGCGTGCGGCCTCTTCCTTGTCCCATGATAGGATGGCGTTGCAACTTGCGAATCGATGGGTCCATAAAAGCGCTTCTGGAGAAATTGCGGGAGCGAATCTGCGATGAAAGAAGCCGCCGCGAGATTAGAAAACGATAGTGAAAGGTGTGGATCTTAAAGAGGTTTTTAATCCCTTTAGTAGTTCTCCTATCGTAAGATCTCAATTTCGAATAAGCATTTTTACTTGATACGTCATTATATCAAGTAAACATTCCTCCTTATAATATAAAAAGATTAAAAAATAGCTAGAAAATAAATTTAATTTTTTTATAGGTATAAATAAATTATATTATTAATTAAAAAAGTATTATTATTGTAATTTTCAATTATTGTAAGTAAATATTATTCCAATTTTTTAATTATTATTAATTTATTATTATTTATTAATTACTTGTAATAATTAATTATTTATTTAATTACTTATACATTTTTTAAATTAATTAATATAAGTAATAATTTTTTTTTATTATTATAAACAAATATATTAATAATTATAAGATTAACTATTATAAGCAATTATAAAATTATTATATAAATAATTATAAGATTTTTTAGCTATTTTAGTGATTTTTTAGTAGATTTTAATTTGGAATAAATATTTTATTCTTTTTATAATTATAAAAAAATTAATATTAACTTTATTACTTTTAATTCTTGCATCATATTTTTAATTACGCGCACATAATAAAATTTTAGATTTTACTAAGAGATAAAAGAAAATGTTGAAAGTCACCATTTTTTTCAATTCTGAGAAAAGACTAAATATTCTCATTCTGTCTTTACAATTGAACATAATTACACATACATCTATCGTTACAATATTACGATCGTAAATTTTATACGTTTAATTTTTTCACGCGAGATATTTTTTTCATGCATAAAAAAAAAAACAATTATAAAAGTAGTCGAAAAAGAGGTAAATTGATGGCGAAGGATGGATACTTTGATTTACGCGTTGTTTTTTCGAAGCATAATTGAAAAGAGACGAAACGAATCTTCAGGCGACAATTTGAAGACGCGTCGTAAACAACCAAGAATGAAAAGAAGCGGAAGATATTCGGGGGGGGGGGGGGGGGACAGGGGGCGATCCTCTCTTTTCAGGACCGGTAATTCGTCGGTGCCGTGCACTAAAATCAAGCCGTCATAAAATACATCCTCATTTGCATTCCTGGCACCTTATCTCACGTTTATATCATTGACCAAATCAATTATGTATAATATATCGATCGTCGGCAAGAAAATGGTCAAGAAAAATCCACTGACATAAGTAATGCTTCCCTAAGATAAGTTTAGCATTCAATGTAAGTGGAATGGAAAGATTCTTCGAAAATATTGCAGAAAAAAGGGCTCGCGCGTGTATTTTTTACCTTTTTCTTAAATTTAATATACATATAATGCGTATAATATGTATTAATATTAATTATTACATAATTATTTGTTATTTATTATTTTTTTTATTATTATTTTTATATTATATATATATATATATTAATTAATTAATTAATTAATTATTATATGTATATTAATTTTTATTTAATATAAATATTACATAATATTATATTATATATATATTTAATTAAAATTATATAGATTTAATATATAAGTATAGTGTTTGATTTTTTAAATAAATATTTTTATTATTACATTTAATATAATGTTATATAATTGAATGATAATTTATTTTCCCATTTAAATGTAGAGAAATTCCGATTCAGTTTCAGGGAGCTTATCAAAAGGATAAATACGTACAAACACGTACAATACATAGTTTTCTAATAAATCTAGTTTATTCTAGTAATTATATGGAATAGAGCTGCATTAATGCAAGTCATTAATCTCAGCTGTATTGCTTCTGTTGTAAACAGAATGTTCGACGTTCGAAGGAAGTGGTTCGATCCGCAGAAAATGCTGATCCATTCGTGTATCTTCAATACAAGGCACACTTTCATATCAGATGCCCGACCGGTCTAGGTGTATATGCACTTTTAAGTATCGTTCTTACATACGAAAGATCGAGAGTGATTGGCGAACACATTTCCTGAGTAAGGAGCGTTGATTAAAGAGAGTAGCTGAGATTCTTGACTTTTACTTTATACATCCGTATTAAAACAATAATGTTTTTTTAATTACAAATGATGCATATAAAAAACAAATAGAAAATAAAACTATCTTTATTGTTTACAACTTACAAGATATTTTCCGATTTATATTAATTAATAATAATTTATTAAGAGTGATATACATTTTATCTTATTTTATTTTATTTATATCCTTTTTATAGAAATAAGAACGCTAATTTATCTCTTAAAACAATAATCTTAAATATAATAATTAAATATTAATTTAATAATGATAATTTTTTTATAATAATATTTTATAACAATAATAATTTCATAATAAAATAATCAATTTAATAATAATAATCCTAATTTATTTCTAAAAGAGATACATCATGCTTTACGTATAGTAATTAGCATAGAATAAATTCCTTTGAGAACGTACTCTGCTTAGTGACTATAGTTATACTTCGCGGAACGACGCACACGCTAATTAATCGCTGTTTATGTCCGTCCGACGCGTATGTCAGCTTGTTTTTTATCGGTAAACAGGTTCATTAAAGGAGCGTGTCTGTCTCGTCTCATTAACGGCGAAAAATGTCACTTCGAAATAAGGAGCGTAGCCCCGAAAGAAGGTACTTGAGAGACCAATCATGATAACATCCTCAAATGAATTTTAATGAAGTAACTTGAATTTTGCGATTCAAACTGTTGTATATGTTAAAAATTATTTGTTTACAAATATTTGTTATCTTTTTTTACATTTACATAATTGATTTCACATAGAATAAGAAAAATAAAATATATCCCTCTCGGTATTTTTTGTTCGTCGAACTCTTTTATAACGTTTGTCATAAAAGTAAATAATAAATATCCGTTATATCTTAAAGTTAAATAGAAGCTCATATCGGAAAAATAGTAATCTTTCGCGCGCGATGTCAAATTGTGCAATACCGTTTATTCGAGCAGCAAATATTCGACTCGTTGTCTCTCACGTGATAATTATCGAGATGGCACGATTGCCGAGCAATCGCCCGCGGCGAAGGCTCTACCTGGCAATTATAAGAAGGAGAAGCAAAAGTGTGTGTACGGAAAAGTAATTGGCGTCGTTGTAGCAGATGCTTAAATTCAGTAGCCAGTTTCGCTTCGATAATCACGAAATCATATGTGAATAAAGATAAGATAAAATAACGTAAAATAAAAGATAAAACTAGATTGAATAATAAATAAAATAATAAAATAAAATAAAATATACAGGATACGAGAATATTGATAAATAATAGGAAAAAAAGTAATAATTGCTTAAAGAAAAATAATTACGTACATTTTCTTAAAAACAATTATTTTCTTTGTATTCAGCTCATTATTCTCTACATAAAAGTATTAGTAAGGTTATTAAACATTACATATTTTATGAGATATTTTATATTTTATATTAAAATATGTCAGAATAAAATATGAAATAACTCGAAAAATACTTAATAAAAAATTACTTTATTATAGTGTTGAAAAAGTCTTGAGGACTAGAACATGTAATAAAAAATAAAGTTTCTATTAAAAAAAAAAAAAATAGTTTTGATCTTGAAATAATCTGGAAAACGTCCACCTAATCAAAAATAAATAATGCTGTTATGTTTGAGCCCCAAAACCAAAAACAATTTTGTTTCAAACTTTCTTTTCAAAAATGCGTTGTCAAGATATTTAGGTATCTCAATTAAAAAAAAAAAAAAAAAAACTCTGTATACAATGCTGAGATAAAGATTATCCTATTTTAAATTTATTTAGATAAAAAATGAGATATTGTAAAATCTTTCATTTTGATAATCGTATAAAAAAAAGAGAAACGCTTTTAAGAAACACAAGTTTAAGATACAAAAACAATATATATTCACACTTTAATTATTTTAATAACTCTAACATAAATTTCTTTGCGAGACAAACAGCAAGAATTGCATCTTCGTTTCCGGCATCGCGTTCGACTTGCTATCGGACTTGTCGATAAATCCTCGAAGAGCGCGAAGAACGCATGGTGCGGTGGCAGGTATGAGGATACGGTTATAGTCCTTTTGTCTCCGCGGTGGGGGAAGGGCGAGGGCAAGGGCCGCGCGCGAAATTCCGCTATGCGCGGAGATACACGCGCGAAGGGCGTATCTCTCTTTCTCTCGCAATAATCTGCGGATTATTACAACAGCGGAGACAGTAGTTGCCGCGGCGGAGAGCGCATTGCGCGGCTCCTTGCGCAATCATAACGGTACCTCATCCACTCCTCGGGCTAAACTACGGGCTGAGGCACGAGCGGCGGCTTAGCACGAGCGATAATGTAATGTTCACTCGAATATCTCGAGTGAATCGGTTGTACCAACTATGGGATATATTATATACAATGTGTACGCTTTAATGGAATGCTTTCGTACTCTCTCTCTCTCTCTCTTTCTCTCTTTCTCTATCTAATCTTGATTAAGAAAATCTGCGTGTAAGATAACGAAATTGACGCATTAATGCTCTATAAACATACTGTTAATGGTACATTATTGAACATTTGTGAAAACAACGAAGTATGTATACATATATTTTATAAATAAATAAACAAAAATTAATAAATAAATAAATACATATATATATATATATATATATATATATATATATATATTTACACACACACACACACATATTTAAGTATATATTTATATATTTAAATATATATTATTATATTAAACTTTAACTTAACTTTAACTTAACTTTTAACTCAACTTTAATTTAACTTTGACTCAACTTTAATTAAACTTTGACTCATCTTTAACTCAACTTTAACTCAACTTTAACTTAACTTTAACTCAACTTTAACTTAACTTTTTTAATTTAACTTTAGCTTTTAGAATTAATTTTTGTTTAAGCAATTATTAACGTAAACTTAGTTAATTTTTGGGCCATTAATTAGAAATTTTTTTAACTTAATTAACAAAAAAATTAACTTAGGAAATACACACATAACAATCTTAGGAAAAAAAACGTGTGATATACACATACATTGCAAATGATCTCTGATATACATATATAATGTGCTCATCTTATACCGATTGAAAATAAATCAAGCACGCGCGCTGAGGAATGTATCTCAATTCTTGCCCTTAATTATCCCACCACCATCGCCTGCGTAGATTCGCTCGCGTAGTAATTAATCGCCCGCGTTCTTTTCCCTCCCTCTCTCTCTCTCTCTCTCTTTTTTTCTCGCGCGCGCGAGTTTAATAATCGTTAACGCCGGTAATCGGGCGCGTCGCGAATCATAATGAGACGCCCGTTAATGCAAAACCCGCCACACGGTCCGATCGCAATTACGATGGCGTTTCACGCCCATCGCGTCGGTGGCCTCTCTGGCAGGATCGCGCGAAAATTAAGAGAAGACTTATCGCGGCGCTTTGCGAAACGCTCCCCAAGGGGGTGGAGAGGGGTCATCGCGGTCGAGGATCCCCCGTCGATCGGCGGGGCCACCTTTTTCGTTGCGGCAACGGGCGTGTTACCATCGCGAGTACTAGCGAGCCTTTCGAAATTGAAGCGCGACTCGTGTATGTATGTGTGCGTGTATGTGTATGCGTGTATACGTACGGGCGTCCATCTGGTAATTCAATAATGCCGCCGTAATGGACGTGTAATTTAAGAAAGACGTCGATCGGATGCGTATACATGCGGAGATTTGTTTTTTTTTTTTCTTTTTTTTTTCTTTTTGAGGCGCGCCGACGATTTTTAAACACAAATCTCATCGGGAATTTTGCATCCACGATGGCCTTCGCGCGTCTCGCGAGAATATCGTCGGGAATTATTTCGCTCCGCGCGTAATCGACGAATAAATAAGATTATTATTGAGCGGAGAATGAATTATTTCGCTGCGAAAATTATACAAAATACTCTCAGCTGCAATCAAATCTCTTACCACAGAGTCACCCTTAAAGATTTTCTTCTCCTTCTGCCGTAGTATTATATATTTATATATACAATTCATTGCAAGAAATTTTAAATTTTATATAGTAAATTTTTTTTAGATTATTTTTATTATATATAATATTTTCTATAAATATTTTTTAATAATCTTTGCATATTAAAATATAATAGAGAAAGAATTGAGAAGACTAGAGAGGAAATTTGTTTATTAATTTTTTTATAAAAAAATATATTTTTAATAAAAATAATATAAATACATTCTTTGAAAAAATATATTTTTTAATAAAAAAATCTAGAGATAAAAATAACATAGAAATAAAATATGTAAATGAAAATAAAATAAAGGTAAAATGTAGAAATAAAAATAAAGATAAAATATAAATAAAAATAAAACAGTGATAAAATATAGAAATAAAAATAAAATAGAAAAACAAAAGAGAAATGAATGAATCTGGAGGACTGCGTGTGCATTCTCTGTGTCATTAAACGGGTGTGCGATGTCGCTCCTCCCGATATCCTTCTGGCTCGGTGTGCCGTTCGAACCGACGACGAACCGAATTATGCGAAACTGGTTTTGCGGGAGCAAGTCTCGTATAAATAATCCCGGCTGGTCGCCGTGCTCGCTCGTAGCTCTCCTTTCCTCTTTGTTGCTTGCTTTAATTAGCCTTTCCGACTGGGGCACCGCAGGAAAGTGCAAGTATCCCGCGGCCGATGAAGTTGAGGAAGGCCACGGAAGGCTGGGCTTTGCAGCTGCAGTCGCCACGCTCCGGAAAGGATATAAGAGCTCCTTTGCAGCGCGGCGCAAAATTCGCGATGGATTTTTATTTATTCCTCCTTTTTAGTTTTCATCATATTATTAACGAGAAAAATTGTATTCTTTCTTTGAGAAAATTGTAGTTTTTTTTTTTTTTTTTTTTTTTGGAAAATGATATACTCTTTTAGTCCATAACTTATATTTTATACAGAAGAAACTTGACTCCTTTATCTTTCTATATTTATGTACATATAATGGACTGAAAATAAAAATAATAAAATGTAACAAAATCATTATTAATAATAAAATAATAATTAATAATGCAATAATAATAATAAAATAATAATTAATCATAAGATAATAATTAATCATACAATAATAATTAATCATAAAATAATAATTAATCA
Source organism: Cataglyphis cursor (assembly GCA_039654345.1). Taxonomy (NCBI): domain Eukaryota; kingdom Metazoa; phylum Arthropoda; class Insecta; order Hymenoptera; family Formicidae; genus Cataglyphis; species Cataglyphis cursor. The sequence continues at coordinate 2,078,314 of JBCEZX010000019.1, forward strand.
TACAATAATAATTAATCATAAAATAATAATAATTGTTGATATTATTTATATCATACGAGAATACTATATTTTCTTTCCTTATCTTTGTTAGAAAAATTATTGTCATGTTATTTATCTAACAATATATTAGAAAATTAACGAAAGTTTAAATCAAGAGAAGGCCATGGCCGATGCAGCTGCAATAGCCTTTTGGCGACAAAAATCGATCAGGCAGTTTGTAAATCAACCATCTAGTTCTCCTTCTTCCACTCTAATCACTTCATTGCTTCGTTTCGTGCTTCGTTCCATTATTACGCTTTATCCAAATGCTATCTCGCTCTCTCGAATTGATATTCCAATGCGATTAAGCGTGCACGATAAATCATCGGTTCCGAGATTCTCCGAGTTTCGCGATTTAAGTTCTCGAATTAAGGTCATCCCGCCCTGTGTATTATGCTAGAGGCAAACATTAGACCGTCACATTGTAACGGGTGGAATTTCGGCGACTCGCCAGCCTCATTATCGCCCGCACTTTATCGCTAATGACTCAATCAATTTGGACGAGGTGGCCACGAAGGCTCGCTCGCTCGCTAACGCGCCACAAGTGAAAAAGAGAGGGGAAAAAAAAAGAGAAGCGAGAGATGTTTGTTGTATAACGTGTCGGGGCACGGAAAAAGTCGATTATCGCGGACGGAGTGACGTAAAAGCGGCGTCCTCGTCCGAGAGAGATTGATATTCACGTGGCCTGGCTGCTCGCGTCCAAGCCGTCCGATATAATTATCAGTCGACGTGACGCAACGTATATATCGTTGCAAACTTGTCTCCCCCTTTTTTTTTACCCTCCCCTCCCCTCCCCACCCTCATCCTCTTTGCCGACCGCACTTTGAGAGCGCGCGACCACTTCGCATTCACGGTTGAACGGCCGCGAGTGAAAATTACTCCCATATAATATGCAATTATTTCAGGAAAATGCCAATTGGTTAGTCGTGCATCAGATATCGGCGCTGATCTATCGGCTATCGGCGATACAAAGCCCGGCGAGCGCATGTACGGTATATCTGACGCGTCGCAACTTCTTACGCGGGGGATATGTGTACGGTAAAAAAAAATCTCTACTAATACACATATGAATAAATTTATATACGATTTTAACTTTCTTCTCCTTCCTTTAAATTTAAACTTTTTAAAAACGTCGCGAAAATTATTTCTCTAATTTTATTTCTTAATTATTATTCTTGTTATTAATTTTTTGTTTTTTAATTGTGGATTATTTAAAAAAAAAAAAAAAAAAACATTTTATATATAATAATAAATATTTATATTTAATTATAGCTTTTTTCTCGCATTTACTTTGAACATTACTTTTCAGCAACATGAGAGACAATAAGGGAATTAACAGTCTAATACATATATTGTTAGATGTCTGTGAATAAGAAGAAAAAGGAAACGTATTTAATTAAATCTAATCAACAATCTGGATAATTGTAAGATCCGCAGGCCTGATTATACGACATAAAATGGAGCAATATCTCTTACACGCCCGCCGATATTTTCGCTCTGTTATCGCAATAAAAAAAGAATGAAGACAATGTACTTTATCGATATCTGTTCTCTCGACTGCGAACACGTGGTTTAACGAAAAGTTATTTATTTTTCTTCAAATATAAAAAAGAGACTATTCATTTCCCGTTGTTTGAGTAGAATTTTTTATTGCTAAAGCTATAGTATGTGATTTATTGAAAAAACTTTTTATTGTATTTAATATTGATTGTAAATATATGCTGTTAAAACTTTCAGATCTTGAAAAGAATTTGATTATGAAAAATTAAATCATTAAAAATCTATTAAATAATTTTTAATTTAAATTCAAAACACAAATAAATTTTTATAAAAAGCCGAAGATTTTTTTTTAAATTTTATTACATCAATTCTACAATTTTGAATTACATTTATATTTTAAAAATAATTTTAAAAATTTATAAATTTAAATAAACGTAATTAAAAATTATTTAGTAAATTCTTAATGATTTATTTTACAGAAATCTCGAGTACAATAAAATCTAAAGCACTGTTCATTAATTTTTAGTTAAAAATATGAATTCTTTTTCTTAGATCGTTGTTGCAACAAAATTTTGTATTTAATGTAACAAAATGGCGTTTTAATTTGCAACAAACGTATAAATATTTATTTGTTTTTACAAGTCAATATTCTTTATACATATAATTCGCGTTTTTATCATGAAATTATTTGTACTAATAATTTGTTCTTAATAATATTATATTTTTTCTTGAAAAGACTTTTCTAAAAGTATCGACAAAATTAACACTCGTGAAATTACCACTCGACTTTAGGGAAGGTAAGAAGTCGTTTCTTCGCGGTTGTCGAGGAAAGGAATTTGATGACACATCCTGCGGAAATTAATCATAATTTGATTTAGCGCGATTTATCGAAGATCACGAGCCTTTATGTGCGAATCATATAAATTTTCGCCAGATGATTCGTATTTATCTCTTCAGTTGCAGGTTTCAACCGCTCTGCGGTTTCAGCGACGCGAGATCAGCTGCGGCTGCACCTGACACACAGTCGGGACCTAAATGAGAAAGAAGGCTCCGGCAAATGCAATCTCTTATATGTACAACAGAAGAGTGTGTAAGATGCGCCTATCAATTATATCCTGACTGAGGTAGTCATAATTCATAGGATAATTAGACGACGCCCGTCGTTCCCACGTAAGGAGACGCGTCACCTGCGTGACGGATTAATACGCCGATTGACGTATATACGCGTAATAGATCTTATCTTTACTCGTCGTCGCCGCGACTTTGTAATGGAGACAAATTATCAAACGTTTCATCCTCAGCCAGTCTATCCTTCACGGCGACTTCGTCGCCGATTTTTCCTCGAGTTTGAAAAGCTACGCAGCATCCACCACGTGTATCGAGAGAGACAAAATTTTGTGTAAAAAAAAAATCTTCCCGGGAAATCTTTTCGAGAAATATTCAGACGGACCAGCTTTAGAGAGGGCTTTATTGACGTTTGTTTCGCACACGGTGTATTGCATTCGACGCCGCAATGGCGTGTGCGTGCACCTTGGATGCTGCGTCTCCCTCTTTCCTTCTCTCTCTCTCTCTCTCTCTCTCTCTCTCTCTCTCTCTCTCTCTCTCTCTCTCTCTCTCTCTCTCTCTC
>JBCEZX010000019.1:2081579-2092057 GCA_039654345.1 Cataglyphis cursor
TCTCTCTCTCTCTCTCTCTCTCTCTCTCTCTCTCTCTCTCTCTCTCTCTCTCTCTCTCTCTCTCTCTCTCTCTCGAGCTGCATCTTTCCATCTCTCTCCCTCTCCCTATCCGCAGTCCGTGTCTATCCCGCGTCCTCTCCGTCCCTCGTCGGTGCCGGTGAAAGTGAGCGCATTCCATGGCCACCGCGCGACCACGCCCGACCAACACATTCACGCTCTCGTCGAGATCTCCCGGCCGGGGCGCGGAGGGAGTTAAAGGGGGGAATGGAGGAGGAGGGGGGGGGACGCATTACGGAACCGAGATCGTCGGAGGAGAGTGTCGGTGTGCCCTCCTCGGTGTTGCATGCCGGCGAGAGGAATCGTCCGTGGTCTGCGTGCCCCGGTTCGAGAGATCTAGAGAGAAACGGGTCCCCCTTTTCTCTCTCTCTCTCTCTCTCTCTCTCTCTCTCTTTGTCTCTCTTATTCGCTCCATGACCATCTAAGTGATATGTGTTTAGCGTATCTCGCGTGTCCATCCTTCTCTCCTCGCGCCATCGTCGGCGCCGCCTTCGACGCGAGCGAGGGTGGATTCGGGGCGATTACGGGCGAAAAATTCCTGTCTGTGCCGAGATTGCACAACTTTCGTCGCTCAGGTAGAGAATGTACAGCCTTCTTGATTTTGAAAGACAGAGAGAGAGAGAGAGAGAGAGAGAGAGAGAAAAGGGAAGCTGTAAATTATTAAAAAGATGAAATGATAAGAATTTTGCTGATAAGAATACGATACCAGTACTATTATTATTGAGCAATGCATTCTGATTTTTTTTTTTCCCCTACAAAATATTAACAGCACTCTTTCAATCTGTTTAAAAATACAGATTGACAAAAAATAAATCTTTTTTTTTAACGCGAAAAAAGATGATTAATTACCATACTTTTTTTGATGATAGATATGATTTTTCAAATTGTTCTATTATAACAAAAACAAAAAAGATACTTATTTTTATTCTATCAGACACATAAAGGAATTTGTTAATAAAATACTTATGATAATATGGGAACAGGAAATTGTGAATTAATTTCTTGAGAATGTATCAAATATTTATTAATATGTTTATACAAACTTGAAGACATTCCATATCTAAATACGAATGTATGATCTTTAAATTGCTAAAATAGTAAAATTAAAATTAAATTAAAATTGATAAAATTGATAAAATTAAAAATGGCAAAATCGATAAAAGATCCATTAGTTTTTTTAACTTTAACATTATTATTTTGATTTTTCTATCTTAAATTTGTCAATTCTGATACATATTAAGCGCTAAAAAACTTTTATTAATAAAAAACCTCGATTAAAAACCTTTATTTATTATTTAATATTATTTTTATTATTAATTCATATTTCGTTAACCATAATAAATACAAATTCTTTAAAAAAATTAAAAGTCTAAACAACAAAACATCTTTAATATTGGTATTAAAGATGTTTTTAATATTTCGTACATTTATATTATTTGAAAAATCAAATAAATAAATCTGAATTATAAAAAGAAAATTAAAATATTACAAAATAATATGATTTTTGATATTTTAGTAAAAGAAAATAATTGTAAATAATATTTTTCCTAATTTATGACAAAAACTTTTGATTATGAATACCTCCTGAAATCAACTTCAAGAAACAAAGAAAAAAGATAGTAGAACAGTTTACAAAATTTTCATGCTTTTGTGAATATTTTTGACAAGTACTATCCTTAAGCGAGCCCTTCTTTCAAGGCATCTTATCGCAAATTTATATTAATTACCTAAAACTATGATATGATAAAACAATTTAGCGTCAAAAACTGAGAATTAATTATTCTCTATCTCTCTCTTGTGTCTTTTTATTATAACATTACAGATTTAAATAAACGGAATCCAATTAATTTTCATCACACTTTACTCCGTCTCTTTAATATATTATCATTGCATTATCTTCTAAGGTTGTGCGTTTGTTATATACGATCGTCGTCACGGCTTGGAGCGAGAATGAATCCGCGATGCATGCAAAGATGTATTGGACCATTCTCGCGTAACGTACGACATGATCACGGAGTGGACGCATTCAACCGGAATATTAAGTGCACGTGAACGTAGAAAAAGATTTCTTATTTTTATTCAACGTATTTATCGTCGGCTCTTGCACTACGTTAGAGATCAGAGGACGGGTTTTCCATTTAGCGTAACGCGCGTCTCACTTATTTCCCCCCATGCCTCTCATATTATATCCCCTTCCATCTTGATACTTTACGAGCAAGCGTGGATTAATTCGAGAAGGAATAGATGCGAATTATCGCCGTTATTAACCAACCGCGAAATGGACGATCTTGCGTCACAAATGAAATATTTTTATTACTTTTTAATTACAGTAAATTGTGCTCGCGTGTGTGTGAATAAGTTTTTGCATTCTTTTTTAAATTATTTTAGGTGAATGAAAATATACAGATAAATATATGGATAAAGGATAAAATGACTTATTTATTAAAATAGTGAAATATACACTAAGAAATATTTTTTTCCTCGATTAAAAAAATAGTCTATCTCAATATTTTAGACAATTTTTTTTTAGTAGGCGATTTAAATTATTTGTACGAATTTGCAAAAATTTAGTTATTAATTAATTAATCGATGCTCGATTGATCGTGTCTGCTTTTAAAGTCGCGCATATTATTATATACCGGATGAGTAAGAAATACTCGCCATTATATCTATCTCCTCATATATACATATATTTATATATATATCTGATTTATATTAAATAAACGCATTATACAGTATTTCTTCTTTTATAGTCACTTGCGTAATTACATATTTCTGCTATAATTAGAAAGCAGCATTTTACATTCTGCAATGGTTGTTAGGGACATCTTACTCATGATTGGAACAAGATATGAGCATACAAATTACTTGCTAGTTCTGTCATAAATTATTATTTTGATATCTTAAATATAGGGGCTGTGGAAGAAAATTGATAGGAATCTATCCGTATAATCAATAAAAACATCGTTTTTTGTAATAATATTTCTGTCAAGTATCCTATTGGGAGATAAATTTTTTTTTACATCGCACTCAATTATATCCTTTCTTCTAATTTTTTATAAAACTTAAATAATTATTATGATTTCACACACAAAGTTCTAGATTTCTTATTAATATATTATTATTTCAACTTTGAAACGCTTTAATTGTAGTAAATAAATATTTTAATGTAATAAATATTTTAATTGTAATAAAAAAAAAGATTTTAATTTTCGATTCAGGATAAAAAAATTTTGTTGTATTTTAATGTCTTCATTGGATGCAACGAGAATTTTTCTGAAACTTATCGACATCGATATCGATAAATTCACTCGTCAAATGATTTATAATAATTCTTAAAAATTATTCCTTTCAGTTTTATCATTCGCATCCTTGTTGATTTCAAGCGGCCTTCTCCTCGGCGTCGATAACATGAAAGAGAGAGAGAGACGAAATAATCGATATTTATCGCGGCCCCATGCTCCTTGTTACGGACAGGATTCTCGTGTTTCTCGTAAGAGAACCGTAAACGCCGGGAATGCCGGATGCGTATAGATACGCGATAGAAATAGGGCGCGAGTCATCCGCGTTCGGGATTATTTATCGGAAACGTATAACGGTGCGTAGCGAGCGAAGAAATATTTCAGACGCCAGCGTGATACAGTTATCGGGAGGGATGAGACGATAATAATTTTCACGGGACCGAATCCGAAAGATTCAGGAGTTAAGAGAGGCCTGACTGTAACCGTGATAAATGATAGCAGCGAGATATGCTCACGTGTAACAGTTGCTCATGCGTTGAAATCACTTTTTAACTCGCGATAGGACAAGCTGTCAAGTATAAGCGCAATACGCAGTTGTTGGATTGACGTAAAATCTTCAATTAAATAATAAATATTAATTTTTGCGAGTTTTTTTAAAGTACAAAAAGAGAGTCCTTTTGATGAAGTGCAAGCATTTGTAATAACGGGGGAGATGAAAATAAATTATGAGATAACGTTTACTTGAGCTTTGACCCAATAATGTAATAATTGATAGAGATAATACTCTCGTCTCTTTTCTTTTTTTTTTTGGAGAAACACGCATCTCCGGCGAGGAAAATACGGGAAAAGTGATAACATAATTGGCGGATGTTGCTGATAATAACGAGGCTGCCTTCCATGATTCATAGAGATTCATAGAGACACTTCGCGGAAGCAAAAGCTATGGGAAAACGATCGGTATTATAAGGGAAAGTAAAATATAATACCGAATGCGCCCCTTTCTCTTGTCAAGAAGGAGAGAGAGAGAGAGAGAATCGGCATTTGCGAAATAAAAATGTTAATCCGAGAAAATATTGCTTTATCTATCGACAGGCTGTCGTGTCTCTCGTTCTCGAGCGAGTAAAACACGATTGGCGCGATGGACGGTTGGAACGAGAGCGATTGGAAACAAATTTCGCGGAATGCTCCACTTTTCACGCTCCGTCGCACGGGAATCTTCCGCCATTCGTATGGTTCATCGCTTTTGTCCGAGGAGGGAACCTTGCGGAGGCAGCCTCTCCGCCTCGGCGAAGCGACCTTCCCGACGCGTCCGATTTCGCTTTCGCGATAGCGGCCGGATTAATACATCGTCGAATTCCTCGAGGTCGTCGCGTCGCGACGACATAAATCCTCTTTGATACCGACCGGCTAAAAAGTAGAGCGAATTTAATTTTGCGCGAGGAAATTTTATTCGTCCGATCAAATCGTGCGAGGACGAACGATTCTTGATCGATTTCGCCGATTTTTTCAAATTTATAAGCTATAACGATGTAAAAAAAAAATTATCAATTAGCAACATTTTAATTTTAGACAATAACGTACAAATTTTTCACATATATAATAACTCTCATATGTATTATCTTTTATCATAAATATAAATTAAAGATTATAATCTGTTTTTATTATTTTTTTTATTGTACTTTTTAAAAACAAAAAATCAAGAAGTTTTTAAAAATCATTTAATAATAACGTGATTATTTTTATTAATTATTCTTTTTATATGTGTGTGTGTGTGTGTTTTACGTATAAATATGTAAAACGCGTATCTACACATGCGCAAATATTATAATGAAAACTAACTAACATGTATAAAAAACTTTTCTTTGAATTATCTAAGACAAAAATTTAAAAATATGACAATGAGAATACACTACAGATTGTTCCAGGTCAGATCAATAAAACTTCAGCTTTCACTTTTACAACGTTAAAATTATTTGTTTGAGATAATAAACGTGTAAGATATACAGAATGTTTCAGATCAATAAAACTCCAGGGTTTTATAGGAATCTTTTTGTTCCCAATTTTATTTTTTAAAAAGCATTTTGTTTACTTTTCACGCTTGTTATTTCAAACAAATAGTTTCAAAGATAGATCTGTAAAGATAGAAGCTCGAGCATCTAAACATCTAAGATTAAAGCATAACTGCAATTGAAATAATGTCGGAGAGACAATTCAAAATTTTCATTAACCAAATTACATTTCTCGGTTAATTTTAGGTGGAAGTTTAGTTAATAGAAGTTTAGTTTAATAGAAAGTTTAATAGAAGTTTAATTTAAAGTTTAGTTACAGAAATAAAAAATTGCAAAAAATAATGACTTCAATCAATAATATTATTAAAAAATTATTGACTCCACATTGCAGCCAGAAAATCTGTTACTAATATTTACATTATATATATAGATATTAACGTTCATTACATCAGAGTTTATATCAGAGTCAGAAAACACATTTCGCTGTCATAGTAAAGTTTGTTGTACGTCGACTCACAATCAAATAAAATTTCTTCAAACTTTCTTTTATTTTATAAATATATTATTTTCGTTTATAAAATTATCAAATTTTTACGGGAAAAATAAAAAATCAGTGACTTAGCCCTATATATTAAAAAATAAAAAACATATCTCAAAAATGATGCGTAAAATTTTGTTAAAGACAAAAGATGCTCTCCTTCCGATAAGGAACACGATAATACCGATCTTTATCTATATGAGACACTCTGTATATATGTATACATATATAATCGATAGAGATGTCGCGCGCATTGAAAATACCGGATCGCCGCCTCAGACTGTCAGATTGTCGGAGAGATGGAATCTCGATAAGCATTTCGATTTAGCGAAGGAAAGCCGCCGGCTGGACTTTCGTCTCGACTCTGCTCCACCAAACACCCACGTAAAGGCAACAAACGCCGCGGTGTCGTATCGGAAAATAAGAGACTAAGAGAAGAGAGACCGCGAGTCCGATGGTGCCGGCTGCGTTATACACGACAAAGAGAGAGAGAGAGAGAGAGAGAGAGAGAGAGAGAGAGAGAGAGAGAGAGAGAGAGAGCGGCATCGACACACGCTCTACAGAGACAGAGACAGATACCAGGAGCGCGCGGCAGAGAATTACACACGACCGCCTACACACACACACACACACACACACACACATACATACACATACATATAGAGGCGCGCGCGACGAGGCATCATCCGATCTGCCTATGCTCTAGGAGACGGCGAGCGTGCTCCGGACAGCAGGGCGTGGTACGTTTATGTAAGGCACCGGCGTTTTTTCGTCACCCGTTTCGCGCGCGCGGGTCCACGATTTATCCGTTAGACTCTCGCTGAGAGATCTATCCCGGCAGTTCTCTCTCCCTCTCCCCCTCCCCCCCCCCCCCGCCTCCTATCCCGCGGCCGGTGCGAGAAACGCGCCTCTATCGAGGGAGAGAGAGAGGAGATCTCCCCTGACATTTCGCCGGCGCGCGAGATGTCGCCGATGAGATTCGATATTTCCTCTCGTGTGTGAATGGGATGCTCTCTCCGGGGTTCTCTCGTCCTCTCTCTCTCTCTCTCTCACTCTCTCTCTCTCTCTCTCTCTCTCTATCTCTCTTTCGTTCTCACATTTCTCTCTTTCGCGGTGTGTGATTCATGGGATCCCCTGACATTTCGCCTGTATATCGAATCGATGTGCCCACGTGAGGGAGGGTCGACGATCTGAGAGAGACACACTCGCGCGAGATGCTGTATCTATACACGCGGGACCTCGATTCTCTGATCCCTCTTCTATCGCCCCCCTCTCCCCCCCACCCCACCCCACTCCCGCCCCTCCCGCGCCGCTCGCCGGCGAGAGGATATGACCGAGAGTACGCCCGATGGAGGAATTAAACTTATTTACGGATAATGATCGAGAAATGAGCGACGATGTTAATAAATTCTTCTGGCTAAAGCAGATTTAATATACTCTGTGAACGAAAAGAAATTGCTAGGAAAATTGATAAAATTAGATATGAGAGATTTCGCAGAATATTCGCTTTAAAAAAACGAAATATAAATTTTATATATATATATATATATATATATATATATATATATATGTATAAGTAAAATATATGTATTTATGTAAAATAATGTCTTTGCACTGAGAAAAAAATTATTAATTAGAAAAACCGAAATTGATTGCTTTTAAATATATCTGTGTTTCAGTCTTTCTGCGTTGAAATTGACAAGTATTAAAGTACCTGGATATCTCATCGCTTCAATATATATTTAGCGATGAATTTTCTTGATCTATATTAAAATACACAGAATCATTAAACTGTCATCTATTTCAGTCTAGATTATATTTAGTACAGAACTCATATATTATTCAAACATTTTTATGACAAATAATTTTATTTATTTATTTTTTTTTTTTTTTTTTTTTTTGAGAAGCAAATAAAATAAAATTTGAAGAAATGAAATCACCATTTACTTCAACTAATATCGCATCTCGTTGGATTATAAGCTTATGTCTAATGTCAAATCTTTGCGTGAGTAAAAGCAAGGAAATTTAAGCAAAATATGAAGGATTAATTGCATCGCGCATCCAAATCGCTTCTTTAAGCTACGTGCGCTCAATGTTTCTTGCTCCAGTCCGATCGGAGGAATCCCTTGACATTTGCACTCCGCGCGATTGTGTGCGAAATATATATATATATATATATATATATACGTCACGTGCACGTGGCTATGCGCCGGGCCACCACCCAACACACACACGTACATGCAATGACGACATGACTCCCACACTGCCATCTGCTCATTCTGCTCGTTAAAAGTTAGGACTTTTATTCTCGCTTTAACTCGCTCTTACGCAACCGAGATTGAGTCTCCTCCTCTTTCAATGGTGCGCTCGAAATATATCATCCGGCGCGATTTACGCTTCATCGGATAGACGGGAATGTGTGTACATCGCGATTCCTAGATCGCAATTAATGTCGAATCCGCCTACGCGGTAGATGGTTATCGTCAACTCCGTGGAGGACAACGCGATCATTTGTATTACAGGCCAGGTCAGAGGATTCCCAAGAACACATAATGACTGTTCGCGCGCGGATGCCAATAACAATTATTATTTGTATTGATTAGATGCAGAACGATAAGGCATAATTATCGATGGAAAATTTTCCTGGTGCATCGATGATTGGCTCATCGTCAAGGTGGCTCAGCCGGAAAAAGATCGGTTACATAAATCACTTCTTCTTCTATGCATATGATCATTCCTGAATAGAGGTTTTCTTTAAATAGATGAGGAAATTTTACTCGGATAATTTTGTGTGGGAAAATAGGTGGCATGTTTGAGTAACGATGAACTTCGAAAATAATTAGACTAAGTTTTTTCGACAAAAAATCCAGCACTGTTGGAAATGTGACTTAAATTTAATATATATCCCAAACAGTCACGACATGTCCCAAACAGTTTATACACATTTTTGTGTTAATATAACATAATATAGATATATTAAATGGTGACATTAATATTATATTAATATTTCAAGGTGAATGCAAACTTCATAGATTTTAAATAAATTAGTAAATAATAATATAATAAATTAATAAATAAAATATCATATTATTATTAAATTAAATCAACATATTTTCAATGATAAAAATAACTTGGAAAAATGTTATTGACGATTTATAGTCTTTTATTTTTGTTGTAAAATAAACATTTTTTCCTATAAATTTTAACAGATAAATTCTGTCAATAATACAAAATAAATTGTGCAAAATTAAAAATAAAAAAATAAAATTAAAAAAAATTGTGCGCTCTGTGTTTTATAATTTTTATACTTTTTTTTCAGTTATTTTAATAATTTAACATTCCAATTCAATTAACATAACAGCAATATATTGAATTAACACATGAATGTATTAAATATTTAACACAAAAATTTTAATTGGCATATTTTTTAAGAAAACACAAATTTTTCAGCAATGAAATTCCTTCGCATCGATTGCAATTAAGCATCGAAGCGCGATTATATCTACGCTGCGCGCGATTAATTACTCGATTTCAATTCGAGGCAACGTATCGGCGAGAAAAACGTCATCCTGTTATTAATCGCGAAATAAATAATCGCCGTTAATTCTAAAACCGGATTACAGTCAATCATCGTTGCGTTTAGCAAATTGGCTCGATCAAACTCGAGCATTTCTTTTTTTCAAAATTAGCTTTTAATCACGCGTCTTTGATTCATTTTACCGATATCATAAGAAAAATCATCGTAAAGCAAAAGCGTTGTATGCCCGTTGTCGATTAATCGAGAAATTCTTCTCTCTTTCTCTTTCATTCCGCGAAAAAATCTGGCGATAGAAGGGAAAACATAGCAAGAACGAAAGGCTGTCTCAATGAGTTCGAGCTCGAACTTCACCGAACAGTGAAAGTAATGTAAACTGATTTGCTTAGGTGTCTTAGTTGAGAGAGAAAGAGAAAAAGAATCTTTCAAGTTTGTCTCTGAATATGCACGTCCTTCCTGCATAAATATGTCTAGATATGTACGCGTACCAGACGGCGATTGATTATTATTCTTCACAAGACGCTAAATAAAAAAAGAAACCGATCCTCCTTTTTTACGAATTATTATGGAATTTGTAATTCCTCGAGAAGACGTGGAAAAACCTCGCTTTGCATCTCGAGGACACCTGTAGGAGGCGGCGATCAAGTTAATTATATGATTATGTAAAAGAAGATGTTAATTGCGACAACTTTTTGTAAAAATGTAAAACGATAATTACATGAGCATCATCACCTGGTTAATAAAATATCGCGCAAATAATATCAAGGATGTCGACGGCGTCCTGTGATCGTCGGACTTGCTAGAATTCTCGAGAAGCTCGTGAAGCTGCGTACAATTATTTATTTTTTATTTATTTGTTTATTTAACGGGAAAAAATCCCTTTGATATACAAAGCATAAAATATGTAAGTGGTGCCAAAAGAGATAAATAGAAAAACAAAAACAAAACAAGAAAAAGAGAAAAGCAATAACGCATTTATTTGAGTCGCGATTGTGAGTCCATTATAGTAATATTGACACTACTGACAATTTTTTAGGGACTGATTGATTCTAAAAAAATCGTGCTATTACTTATGAAAATTATTTTGCGTCCCCGAG
>JBCEZX010000019.1:2092745-2126905 GCA_039654345.1 Cataglyphis cursor
GAGTTTCGATCAGCCGTTACTGCGTACACAGATTAGAGATCGATGGGTGTGTTTTGCGCCGATCCGATCGGGTGCGCGATCATGCGTTAAAATGAAAGGAGACGCGCGACGTGCCGAGATATGTGAGAAATGAGAAAAACTATCGAGGCTCGACAGCCGCTCGCTTTGGTTGTCCTAAAAGAAGAATCCGCGCCGCGAGCTGTTTGTTCGCGCGGGAACTCATTCGTGCGACCGTAGATTCACGGCGTGATTATTAATCTCGGAATTTTTCCGCACGCTGCACTAAAATTAAAATTTTTTGCAATATTTTATTAATTTTGATTTCTTTTTACTTAAATAAATGTATACTTTAATATCAAAAATGTTTTGTTAAATAAATTATTAGTTGTTAGTAATAAAAATTAAAATTTTTTAAATATATTATTAAAAATTTTAATATAAAAAAATATTTATTCAAAAATAAAAAATTATTTTTGAAAATAAAGAAAACCTGTGTTTTTAGAACCAGCAGTCAAGAATTAAAATATATTTTTTAAAGGAACTGATTTTTAGATAATAAAGATAAAGATAAAAAATAAATTTTTTTTATTTGCAAATAAAAGCATATTTTGTTTATATATATATATTATATTTTACTAAATACATTTATTGCTTGATTAAAATAATTAATTTCTTTGCAAGAATTTAAATAAATAATTCTTTTTAATGAAAAAAAAAATTTGTTGGATTTAGTATATTTTTTTTCAGAGTAAAAAAAGGACCGATTGCCAATTGTTTTTTTTTCTCTCTTTTTATCTTTACTTTATCAAAACTCTTTAAATGCGACTTAAGCGATTTACGGTTTCGAGAACGATAAAATCAAAACGTTTCATTACCAGTGTAGAGGCGCGAAATTTCGCCGCCTTCGAAAATCTTCTCCTTTGTGTCTTTATATGATTTGAAAAAAATCGCGGTAAGAAATTCCGCGGGGTTAATTAAAATCCTCGTCAAGATGCGATGACAGATAATAGATAGTGCACACGCCATTAGCGATTCGCGGGCGTACCGTCGATTTGTGCCGCTAATCGCTAGATCGATCGACCGGCAGGCACGATTTTTTTCCACTTTCTAAACGTGCTACGAGAGCGCGCGGAATTTCGTGATTAGCTCGGTCGTTTTTGTCAACGTCACGCTGGCAATAATGTTCGTTCGCGCGTACAATTATTGCCTCATCGGTGCCGTTCGTAGGTTGCCTCTTGCTTGTCTCGGATCTATCGCTCTTCCGCGATACTTCGAAGCGATCGCCGGAAAAAAAAAAAAATCCTCTTTCGTCCCGCTTCTAGTCATGTATCATTTTTTATTCGCATCTTAATTTGCACGCGACCGTCATCGAGAACTATCAGGCTTTCAAAAGTCGCCGCCAATACTTTCGGTGAATTTTTTCCTTAGAAATCTAATGCCCCGATTCAACCTTTCGTCTAGTGAAGGAGAAAAGAACATGGTGGATCCGTTATATTTCTTATCCATTAACTTATATTTTTATTGTGTATATATTTTACGTCAGTTAATGTAAATATAAATTGCATAAACAAATTATATGTATTTTTTCGTGCTTTTGCGCGCTGATAAAATCTGATTTCTACTTTCTCTTCTCTCTACCTACGTCTCTCTCTTCATTATCCCATTCGCGTACCCTTTATTAACGCGACGAAGAAGTCTCGGTCACGGATTATATGACGCAAACGTCAGCTTTTTGCGACTCTGTTGATTAAGACACACTCTTCTTGCGATCGAATCAAGCTGCAAAGTTCGATAGACGTGAGAAAAGATGCATTTCTTGTCCATTGACGTAAATTAATGAGGCGCAAAACCTAAAAGGTGTTTGTAACAAATCACAGTGAAATTTCGTTAAATCATCCATTAGATAAAGGTCGGTTTATTTTCTATGCAACTGCATTCACTTTTTCTTCTCAAACAGAAGATTTTTTACACGCATCGTGACGTCATACTTATTTAAAAAAAAAAAAAAAAATGAGATACCATATATTATACTTAATAATATTTAATTTAGATTCACAGGTAATTAATATCTGAAGAATTCAAATTTATTCGTAATATATAATAAAACTTGGAGAGTGTCATTAACTATATCGGTAGAATTAATTTGCTTTTTTGTTTCATTGAAGCGTGAACGAGTGTGATATTCGAGTTTCTTCCGCGTGTTTCTGTTCAACAGACATCTGTAAACATGGTGTAAAAAAAAAATGATATTAAATGATACGTGCTTAACAAGTAATTATTATTAATTTACCGTGCATCATGACTCAAATAATCCGCGTATTTTTATTTTAAAATAACACGATACTAAAGTGATAACTATTGATGCTATTAAAAGGATAACTATTATAGCGTCGGATTAATCGGCGCATTTACTAGTTTCCTTTGGCGATTAGATAAGTGGCGCACGTGTGAATCGTTGTTCAGTCAGATAGACTTGAATGGGATGGAATACGATAACAACACAATACATCGGATCGAGTGGGCGTCGAGGATCGATTCAAGCGAACGTGTATCGCATGTACATATAATATATACAGGCAAAGTTCAACCTTCATTAAATCAACGATGGATCGTCCATTAATTAATTCGTCTAGTCACTTCCTTCTTAAAGATTTTCTTCATTTCATAGCAACATTTGTTTGTGAGCTTTCAAATTAATTATTGGTAATGTCAAATTAAATTATATAATATAAAATCATTAAAATTAATAATAATGTAAATTAATAATAAAGATTTATAAGAGTAATTATTGTATTAAAATAGAAGTTTATTATCATGTATGATTGTAAGAGAAGAAAGTTGTTTATATAATTGCTTAGACTCTTATTACCTTCTTATAATGTCAAAAGTTGTATTTTTTTTATTATAAATATATTGTTATTGATTGCGATGTGCAAATTGTAGAATGATAGCGTTATCTAGTGTCTTGAGGATGAATCGAATATTGAAGAACGTCTTGCCTTTAGAGCAGGTATTATATTTATCGTCGATAAAGGAAGTCTCTGCACTTTATAATTTTCAAAATATTTTAATGAAAATCATCTAATAAATTGTATTGTTGCACTATTTTTTTTTAATAATTTTTATATGAGTTGTATAATTTATTTGATACAAAAATTGTTTATATATCTCAAATATAAGCAACAGCAGAGCGCAGCACAAGCCAATAAAAACGAGTACTGAAGAACAAATTTGTCAGATTTGATTTGAAAAAATGTATAAAAATATCTTTTTTAATATCCTTTTTAATTGTTTTTTTTTTCTTTTTTAATTATTGAAGAGTAGCTCGATTTTTATCACACAAAAGCAATATATGTTTTTTTTCTAAAGAATAAAGTTTTTAATTTAATTTGATTTAGTTTTTGATTTTGCTTTTAATTCTTAATTATTTAATTAACTCTTTACTAAAATTTTAATTTTCTTTTGGAAAATTGTTGAAAAAATAATATTGTCTTGTTATCTGTATTTATTTTTGCCTCTGTTAAAGCTAAGTATACGAAATATCAAAATTGTAATCGTTCATCAAATGTCATTGGATAGGAATATAACATAAAGGAGAGAATTGACACAGGTGAAATTGTCGCTTGGGTAATCCACAACTTGAAGTGTAATATTTTAATAGTAATCATAATGAAGAGTTACAGGATGCTTTTTTATACAGTATGTATAGATAGACAGCGTCGTATAATATAGTTTTTCTTAAGTATTCGTTTCAATATATTTATGCTCTAATCATTTTATAAGTTTATTATTATTCTCTATAATGAAAGAGAGATAGAAATAGAGAGGAAAAGGAGAGAGAGAGAGAGAGAGACAGACAGAGATATGTAGAATGTGTATTCGTAAAATTTTTACGTGAAAAAACAAGTGAAGCTCCAACTCGGTGATTACAAACGAACGATATATTCTTTGTATCATTATCTTTTTTTTTTTTTTTTTTTGTTTATTAACCGCAAGCGTACTTGGTACACGCTGTGTGCTTAATCTCTCGACGTTCATCAACTTCCTCGGATGACACGCGTTAATCATAATTAATCGACGCGTTCCTTAAATATATTCCTACTGGGAGTGAGTGAAACGCGAGGAACGGTATGGTTTGCTCTAACGTGCCTTCTTCTCCTTCGTTCCGTTTACTACGAGAAAAAAAAGAAACCTCTCTATAGATAATCGTATTTATATATATATATATATATATATATATATTAATAAAAATCGCGGAAGAATCTTTCGTCTCTTTACAAATGTTATATATCACCTAATAGAAATTTGTACAGTTCTTATCGCGATAAGAGACTCTTCCTTGTTTGTTGCCTTCTAATTATTTCATTATACACACACATTCTCCTCGCAATCAATTTTTCCTTCCTCATCTCGTCGCTTTGTAACTTCGCGGACTAACGTACATCAATTTCAATACACGAACACGAAGGTCTTTTCTCTCATTTCGCAGGTCCTAGATCTTCCTTATCTGACGTATCTTGCGTCAAAATGGAACTTCTCGTCGCTGGTACGATCATGTTGTTTCATGCTAGGTGCTAATAAAATTCTCGGAAAATCCTCGAGATTCGATCGAAGCGATTACAAGGGCGATCGTCTTACATTAGTATCTTTACAACAACCTAACTTCCGCGACCCCTCGCGCATCCCAAACGTGACGCAGCTATGATACACTGTTAAAAACAAACCAGTTGATAGCGCACACGTAGATATATCTAGAATCTACAAACGTCAGTGATTGGATTATCGATCCATGGTGGATACATTACAAGCGAGTGAAACAATCTGCAAGACTTTTGCAGGGACGCTTTTCGATGCTTATGATCCCCTTTGCCGAGCGAAGATAATATGTAATATAATAACGATAAATTAACTTTGTTAATAATAGAAATAAATAATGTGTCATACCGCGCGCTTCCTCCAATCGTTGCCAAGGACGAAGAGGGATGGGGAAGGGAAGGGAGTAATATTTAATTATGTGCGCGTATTACATTCATATAACAAGTCTGTAGAAACTAGGTAGGTCTGTAGAACTAGGTGATAGAAGAGCTTCTGATACGCGTGTGTATGTGTATGTGTGTGTGCGAGAGGAGGGGGACTAACTGGTCCATTTGTTGTCTTTAGGATGCCTAGTGTAAATAAATGTGGAGCGTAAAAAAGGATTGTGTAACAAGGTCTTCGATTTTGTTCACCGAGCTCTTTACATCTTTTTTTTAAAGCACGTGGTTTATAAGTATAACTGGGCTGGAAGGTTTTAATTCTTCGTGATTATATTCTTTGGAAACTTCTCCGGAATGAGTGTACTAACGCGTAATTATAATTATCACTGTCGGCTGTCTTTCATGGAGATTTACGGTGTCATAGCGGTGAATAGCCCGATTATGTAACTTGAAAATACGTTTGTCTCGTGAAAGTGCAAGGTCAAAAGTACGGCGGACCGCTTCTAAGGTGGGATAACTCAGCGCTATATCGGGGCGTTATATCTCGAAGTAACGCCGTCAAGATCGGCAGTCCTGAGACGGAACGGTTACTCGCAAACGGTTCTGTACATTAAGGGAAAACAAGCTTTCCCCGTCCTTCGAGGCTCAAATCACCCGGTTCGACCTCTGGGCTATGTCGAGATCTCGATCACCGGCTCCGCGGTGTTGTTATTGAGCAGCTCCTGCTTCTCCCTAAGCTTCATGTCGTGAAGCGAGGGCGACGGCGACTCCTTAGCCTCGATCGGCGACATTCCGTCTGTCTCCTCCAACGGTGACGCGCCCTCCTCGCTATCCTCATCCTCGTCGTACTCGACCATCTTATTCTCGTTCATCTCTCGTAACCGACTGGGAATATAAGCCGGATGATGGGGCAACCCGTAGCCACCCTCGCCGCCGTAGGTGACCTTGCCCATGAAGGATCTAATCTCGTCGAAGTACGTGTCCTCCCGCTCGTTCTCGTTGCTACTGCCGGGCGAGTCGGCGACCGAGACCACGCCGCTGCCATCGTCAGCCTCGTGCTTCTTAAGATGCCGGTCCAGATTGGTCTGCTGGCCGAAGCACCGCTCGCAGAGCGGACACTTGAACGGCCGTTGCTTGTCGTGAATGTTCCGAACGTGTCGCTGCAGATTGCTCGAGATGCTGAAGGATCGCTCGCAATACTTGCACTTGTACGGCTGCTCGCCAGTGTGCGTCCTCAGATGCCTCGTGAGATTGGCCGAGCGGGGAAACACCTTGCCGCAGAATTTACAGGAGTAACGATCCTTCATCTTGCCGTGGACGTGATGATGATGGTGATGATGATGGTGGTGATGGGGCGCTATCACGGCCTCCTGAAACGGTTTCACTCCGGGGAACGCGCTCAGCGGCGGCCGGGCGAGCAAATCGAAGCCACTTCCTGGCCTAGCGCCGCTGAGCCCGTTCATAAGCGAGCCTAAAAAAGGAAGCCCGCGCGGTGGACCGAAGGGTGGCAGCGGGGGAATCAGTCTGGACTCCGGGGCCCCCGCGCCGGGGGGTGGGGGCGCGCCGGGAAACCCCGGAAAGGTCCCCGTCGGACCGCGATACATTGTCTCGAGGAACATCGGATGTATCGGTCTGGGATAAGCCATGTGTGGCGGCGTATTAGTCGGCGGTTGTTCGGTCGGCAGACTGGTCCTTAGTTGTTGGGGACTATTGGGGACTTCCTTGGAGTCGATTTCCATGGGCGTCGGAGCAGCGGTGTCCTCTTCCGGCTTTGGGGGATCAGGCGACACGGGCGTCTCCTCTCTCGGCATCGATGCCGGTGATGGTGTGCAACTCTTCCTGCTCGAAGCTCTCGAACCGGCGTCTTGCTTCCTGGTCTGCACCCTTAAATCCAAAGGCTGTTCCGTCGTCTCTTCCTTCGAGACGTTCGACGCGCTCTCGGCTTTTGTTTTTCGCTCGTTGTTTCTGGCGGCTTCTCTCCTCTTGGACAGATCGTCGTCGCTCTCTGGAGTCGGTTGAACCGGAGGTCTAGCCGGAGACGGCCTGAAGGTAGAAGTGGCCTCCTCCGCCGTAGAAGGAGACACCTTATTGTGTTGTGACAGTACCCTCGGGGGAGTAAATCGTTCCTTCTTGGGAAAAGGACTCTCGCTCCTTTTCTCAGCTTCCTCGATTTTTGGTGGGAAGAGGAGTGGCGTATTCAGGAAATTTGGAGCGTTCGGGAAGATTCCCGGATAAGGAGCCATCAGACTAGGTGGATAGAAGGGTAGACCGCCTGGCAGGCTCACGGAAGGTCGTGGATACACCAGGAAGGGATTAGTCGTTGGTGTCGGTAACTGCGGCATAGCTCCGGGCGGACCGGTCGGAGTCGTGGAGTCGCAAAATCGTTTGTGCTTCGATAACGACGTTACCGTACTGAAGGACTGTCCGCATTTAACGCATTTGATCTGCATGCGGCAGTCGGCGTGCATGCGCTTGTGCCGACATAGATTCGAGAACTGCGTGTACGACTTGAAACAGACCTCGCACTGGAAGGGCTTTACGCTGCTGTGGATGTGAGTGTGCTGCTTCAGTCCGGAACTGGTCGCAAAGGTCTTGCCGCACTCCGTGCAAGCGTGGCTCCTGGCACCCACGTGATGCGTTCTGATATGGCGCTGTAGATTGGACGGGTCCGTGAAGACCTGCCGGATGTTCGACTTTTAGCAATATTTTGAAGATACTATTAAATCGGGAGGATTGTCTGGCTTTGATGTGTCAAGCACGAATTTGAAACCTACCTTCGGACAATTCTCACAGGGATAGTTCCTTAGATCGCCATGAACAATGGCGCGATGCCGCACCAGAAGCGGCCGCCAGGCATAAGCACGAGGACAGCTGTCGCAACGGTGCTGCTCCGCTGGGTATCTGTGACAAGTCACCAAGTGACTGTCCAATCTGAAAATAAATTATTCGAATCATCATTAAACACTACGTAAATAAAATAAAATTAATTATAAACTAATTATAAATTTAAAAAAATAAATATTCACAAATGCGTGTCTATAAAAATATATCTATAAATAATATATGTATTTCTGATAAAACCAGATATATTTATCACAGCATCCCTCTCTCTTTCTTTGTCCCTTTAAAAATATTTCGAATAAACATACGGAAGTATCAATGGGACAGTAAGTAACTCTTTTAGCAAGCAAAGATGTTTGCAAAACGTTGCTACTCTCCGTACCTCTCGCTATTAATTTAAATCGGGGAAATACCGGCGAGCAAGCGGGATGCGCAAACGATAACCGACAAAGACTGCGCCGGGCGCAAGTCCCGGATGATGACTAAGTGACTCTGCGGCGAGTGGCGGGTAACTCGGACTCTCGTGTAATAACGGTCGCACGCCCCTGAAGAAGAGGGCGGCCGTCGCGCACGAACACACGCCGTCACGAAGAAAAGCCATCGTTAAGGGGGACAAGGGGGACGAGGGGGGAAGGGGGAGAAATGGCGGTAGGGGGCAAACGGGGGGGGGAGGGAAAGAGCGGTTGTCACGGGGTAGGCACGGGGTAGGCACGGGGTTATCGTCGCACGGGACGGCGCCGTGGTGTGCGGCCCAACATTGATTTTACACCCCCGGACACACGCGTCGTGTGAAACCTATTCGCGGTGAGATAGTGCCTTCATGGGTGACGGTGTGCCGTGCCAGATGAGCTACGGGCACGCGACGCCTTCGATGATGTATAAGGGGGGAGGGGGAGGGTGGAGGGTAGGCCCCAGCGCGCGAGATCCCGCGGCGTAGGGTTTAACGCCCCCCCCCGCCCTCCCCCCTCACAACAGGTGAATCTGCCACGTCGAGAAACTTAGCGGCTTATTAATGTCAGTTGTCGCTGTTGAAGACGTAGACGACAAGAGCCGGTCAATTCTCAATCCAAAATTTGAATTTTTCCAACGATAATTATAATATTACTTGATAATTATTATAAGATCATTTTATTAAAAAAAAAAAAAAATGGAGTAGTACTAGATATTGCATTGTAATTATACTTGCGCTGTAATAAAGTCAAATATGATTGATGAAAGAGATGAAAGCTAATAAAAAAGAGTTAAACGAAGAGAAGGTAACACAAGTTTATCCAAGAGAGGAGAGACCGATATTATAGATTTTCAAATAACATACACTCTTAAAAAAATTGATTATAGTAGTTAATGATAGTGATAATTAAAATCTCACTCATAGAAAAATATTATATTCGAATATTGTAAAGACCATATGTTAGATATATTGTACATATTTGACGTTGCATTGAATGACAGTTCGATAAATAAAAACCGAACTTTTTTTGAAAAAATAAAGATTGCACTCTCTCTCTCTCTCTCTTTCTCTCTCTCTCTTTTCTCTCATCGCTTGCACAATTCCACATCGAGTTTGCATTTAATGTAATAATAATAATTTAACGGTAAATCACGAAGAAAGAGAGAAAGAAAGACAGAGAGAAGAGAGATTTGGAAAATCCTTTAGAATAATTTATAGAGCGACATCGCATTTGATTCGCCTTCATTTTTTATTCTTGCAGTCTAACCTTACATTAATTACTCCTTAATTAAAGGCAATGACACGGCGAGGCGACAGAACGAAGGCTGAGTAAGCACGTTGTTGAATCGCAACGAACAAGGAGTCTTGAAGAAGAACACCAGAGAGAGAGAGAGAGAGAGGGGGGTTCTTGAAAGCCGCTCGCTCGCGTGACAAAGAGCTTTCGCGAGCGCGTATCGCGTAGCCCCCCGAGAGATTTGAAGGCGATTACGCGTGGCACACACACCCTCTGGGATTCCATCGATTAATTAATAATTGACGATGAAAATCGACGGACGCGCGACGAGAGCGCTCTTTAACGCCCATAGACGGTCGATTATGAAAGCCGTTGTCTCTCGATTTCGATCGTGTCGCCGGCCGCGTAATCGTCGCTCATCTGATTTCAAAAGCGTATAATGATGAAGCCATGAATCCTTCATGAGATAGCGCACACAATGTATCGTCGTGTCAACGACGATTCGTCAGATAATGAAATGCGTGGAAATATAAAGACATCCCGCGAGCGCGAATAAAATAAAAGTTTTTTGCGAGATCCCACAAAGATAAAAAGTCCCCATCCTCAATCTAGCATAAATAATATAATATCGATATTATTGTTTGAATCAAGCTTCTTTATTATTGGATATGAAACTTTTCGAAACGAAAAAAAGATCGATTTTTCTTTTTTTTTTTGTAATTCTCGAAATTATATATTTTTCGAAAATATTCATTGTTGGAAAAATTGTATTTTCTTGTTAAAAAAAATATTGATTAAAATTTTTCCGTTAAATATTTGACACGTTCATGCTTTTGTTAATTTAATATTGCTATTGTGTTAATTGAAAAATTCAAATATTAAATTATTAAAACAAAAAAAAGTGTAAAAATAACACAATGTGTACATATTTTTAATTTTGCGTGATTAGTGACAGGATTTATCTGTCAAAATTTACGGAAAAACATTTTGATTTTTTTTTTACAGAAGTGAAAGTGACTACAGACCTTCAATAATATTTTTCAAAATTATTTTTATCATTAAAAATATGTTATTTTTACATAAAATTTATTTTCAATTATTAGAAAGCTTGCAATCGTTTTATGATGAAATATTAACATAATATTAAATTAATATTATTAATCTCATTATTTAACACACATATATACATATTATGTTAAATTGTCCAACAGTGTATTCGACATAAAATGATTTCTTCGCTTTATTTTTTTGATACGTTGAAAAAAAAAACTAATACAAGCGCAATAAGTGCTTACAGTTCAATATCTTGGAACGGTTTGTCGCAGACGGTGCATCTCGTCTCTCCCTCCTCCTCGTCCTCCTTGTCCTCGTCGACGGTTCCGCTGTGCTGCGAAGCTGCAAATAACAAATGTAATGCAGGTTACAAGCATTCGCGTATTCGCGTTAACTGGTATAAGTGTGAATGTATGTGTGTACGCGAGTGGTCATACTCGTAGCTCTATAAATTACAACCCCCTGCGAAACGATGATACGTGACCCGTCGCGATGCGAGCGAATTACGTGATCCAGAACCGCGAGCGGGAAGGACCACAGAAGCGTGGCGTGACACAAGTCGACACACTCGTGAATTGTTCCTGAATTATTGAATCGAAAGGCAGTATCGGTCTGATCTACAAAAAAAAAGAACCCCCCCCCCCTCTCGGCGTTCCTACGGAATTCGTGACGATGATTTAACTGACTTCTCGCGGAAATCATTTTCGACGAACTCGTGTGTGCTGTCAAATTAAATAACGTCGACGTTAAATCTCGCTTTAAACATTCGCTTAATTATATAGTCCTTTTCGTCGCCTTGTCAAATCACTCGCGCGCTCGGATTTGTATTTGTTGTTGAACCAGACATTTTTATTAATTATTTATACGCGAAACTAATTTATAAGTAGAATTTTAACAATGATTATATAATATATCCCGAAACTCCGGTGATTAAAATTACATAATAACTTAAATATAAATTAATTTGTGCAGGGATACGATTAGAAAATTTATATAAAATAATTAATTATTATTCATAAAAATTTTACATATACATCAATAATGTAGTAAATGCACACACGCATATATTAATTTATTGTATGCATACATAATTATTTGCATCATTATTTTATAAAATATATTTACCGTCTAGTTAATAATCCCTCTCTCAAATATTGGGAACTCATCTACCACATTTGTAATTTAATTTTACGCTGAAAAGTAGGCGAAACGCGTGTGGATCACGATGAGATTCGAGTTACTTCACTGTCACTCTGTCACCTTTACCCTCCTATAACAAATACGATCCGACACACAAGCGATCGCGAAGACAATGGACACAATGATGTTCTAGCTAGTTGACGGTACACTGTCCGGTAATTGCAAACGCAAGCGAGGGTGTTCAGTATCGCTCGCTATTGGCACAAGCTACGTTGAGGACCAGCCAATCGCAGGTGAGTCTCGGCAACTCTCCCCGCGGCGGTTTCACCGCCGAATATCAGAGCGCAACGGCAGGTAAAATCAGAAACCCATGAAGGAGACAAGGTGCAATTATCAACGATTGAGCACTACAGCTACAGTAAAGAGTATAACTAGCGTCTATCAATCGGTTCTCTCCTGTCAAAATTTGCTCTGCAAATATCTCGTCAAAGTCTAATAAACAAATATAAAAAAAAAGATTTATTTAAACGTACATAGCAGACAAATTGAGAAGAATGAGTAGTAGATAAAGTTGTAGCTAAAGGTTGAACAATCCTTTGAAAAATTCTGTATTTTTTTTTTTTTAATTCTTGAAAGTCTAAGCGTACACGAGTGTGATCCAACTTCGAGTTTGAACGACATCCGACCTCCAACGGTTATTTAAATCTGCCGCTACACTTGTTTCCACCATATGGTCGAGTGATGGCCCCCAACGGACCTTCATGGGAACCGGGCACAATCCCCGTACCACCAACTACGCCCAACGCCATACTACCATCTCTCCCCCGGCCTTTAGTACGTTAATCGTTCCTCTCTCCACGACTAATTCGTAGCGGCATGCCGTGAATTTAGACAATGAAGGATGCGGCTGACTTCGAGTTCACCCTCGAAACGGTCTCGCTCGAATGCAGTATTAAAAAAAAAAAAAAAAACAGCCCCAATAAAGAATGAAATTTTTTTTTAATTTTGCCTAAATAAATATAAAATAATGGCATAATTAATAAAAATTATAAATTGTCTTTAAATATAAACAAAAAAAAATTACTGATCAAAGTATTTTAAGATAAATTATGGATATTAAAAAGTGACAAATAAATTAAAAATAAATTTTTAAAGTAAATTAAAAATAAATTTGTTCAACGATCTAATGTCATCTTTTGCAAAGTTATTAGATAATAATATATACATAGATGAAATAACAGAAAGATGTGAATAGAGAATTTTAGCTACAATTAAAAAAATAAAAAAATTAATTACAAATACTATATATAAAATAATAATAATATACTTGGTTTCTTGTGCTGATATTCTCTCATGATAAATATTTTTTCGCATAATTTTACCAAGAAAAAGTTCATAATTTGTGAATTAAGTACGTCGCGTATTCTCAAGCGATCGTTCCTCCAAGATTAATGAAAACGGTTGAAAGCATTATGTTAATCTACTCGCGTAGAAGGAGCAGGAACGAAGTCACGTTGCGGAAAGTCAACAGGTGGGATCCACTGGCAACACCCCCCGCGGTCGAATAGTCAGTTGGCAGTTTCATGGGAAAAAGTAACGGAAATCAATGTTTTTGCCGCATCGAACGAAAGGGAACGAAATTATTAAAATAAATTGATTAATATATCGAAATAAATTTATTTGTTCATTCATTACGTTTCTTATGCTTTTTTATCAAGATTAATTGAATTATTCCTCACTTAGTATGATTTCCGTTTGATGATAATTGAATCAAGTTTCTACAGTCATTTACGGAATGATTATTTTAATATAATAATTCAGAAAAATTAAATATTTTTTCTCTGATAAACTATCGTATTAAATGCTAATAAAAGGTATCAGGAACATTCACATAAATTTGTCTCAACAAATTTTTAAAATAAAGATGTGTGAACACAATATATAATTTTTATATATAAAAATAAATATTGAAAAAGAATAAATACTATAATATAAATATATTTAATGTAATTGTTTTTAATATTTTTAAGAAACTAATTTTATTAAATTACACACAAATCGAAATAATTACTTAATATGTCTTTTATGAATTTGTATTAATTGTGTTTTTAAAAAATCATATTTCAAACATTTATTTAATACACGTAATATTTAAAAGATGTTTGAAATATAAATGTTGAAAACATAATAAAATTATATATATATAAAAATATTTTCTTATTTTTAAAGTAAGAATTATTTTTTTCTTATGATATATGTCCCTTTTTGTATTTAATGAATAATCTAATTTACGAAGAAAAAAATTGCACTTCTCTATGAAATAATATCGAAAATCGATATCTGCCAGCATCTTTCTGTAAAAATTTATCGCACGCGACCGTAGCGATTTCGAAGCGAATGTCAAATAAACATGTCGTTAGTCCGATGAATCAGATGGGGTTGTAACATGTCACACGCACCTCCCTGCCTCACCACCCCCTCAGGAAAGAGTGTCGCGTGTCCTTTTGTACGCGGATACCCCTTTTTTTCTCATTCTAACCCGTGCCCTTTTTTTTCAATCGTCCCTGGGACTAGGTTACGCGCGTGTTAATCGACAATAGTTAGCTATAAATTATCCGCTACCCTAATAGAGCTATCGGAAAACACACCGAATGCGGTATAGACGCAAAAAAAAAAAAAGAAAAAACGACGATAGAAAAAACAAGCACCGCAAAAAATCACAGTCATAAATCATCGTAACTGCCCGCAATAATTGCATCTGCCATTTTAAACAACCATTTTTACAGCTGGATTCGTGTAGATTCGAAGAAGTAGCTGAGAAAATTCTTAATATTGTAATTGATGTAGATACGTATAGGATCAAACATCGTTATGAATTAATTAGTTATTTACATAATTAAAAAATATTAACATGACAGCTGAGAGAAGCTTTGATATATGCATTTGCTCGCCAATGCGTTACAACTATGTTACAACAATTATTTGCTAAACTTTCTCTTTCGTGATTTTCTTTAAATAGCAACTTAAAGAGAAAGAAAGAAATAGAAATCAATTTTATATTTTTATTAAAATATAATTAACCGTTAAAACATCTTTTGCATATATAATGTAACAAATGAAAAAATCTATATTGTAATGATTAAATATCAAAAATATATATATATAGGAAAATATATACATATAGGATGAGTCACTAGAAATTGTCTTCTAAGATATCATCATAAATTTGTATTTATTAAACAAAAAAATCTCAGATAAAAATTAAATTATTTTGAAAGAGTTACATTTTTGTAATTTTAGTTTTCATTTAGATGAAAGTATGAAAAAAATCTCAAATTTCTTAGATAAAACCTCTTACTTTTTATTGCATATTCTTATAGCTCTTCTTGAGACCTTTTAAAAATCTTATGCAAATATAAATTTATTAATATAAATATATGCAATATATTCTCTCTCTCTCTCTTTCTCTCTCTCTCTCCCCCTCTTTCTCTTTCTTCACAGAAAAAAATGATCTGTCCGAGGGATCGTAGATGCCCCTCGCAAGGGTTGGAACAGAGCGTACATCGTTTGTGTGACATCATTATTCCTGCTGCACGCACCAGTTTGTCGGAGATTCCCTCGTAAAAATGGCTTTACTGGATTAACGGTAATGCCAGTACCACTCATGTGCCGTTTACAGGGAGTATTAATCTCTTAATGCGTAAAAGTATGGGTAAAAAAGTAAAAGTCAACTGTAAATCAAGAAAAAGTGTATTAATTATATAACAAATTTAAATGCCTCTCCGCTTTTTCCTTTTATATATACAAGTCTAAATTAGTTAAACAACGAAGAAAATAAAGTTAAAATCGCGAGGAAAACAATATAAGTTGGAAATTAACACAACGCTTTCACGATTTATATTATTGATATAAAGTGAAAGAGAGAATCGCATAGGGATGGAATTTTTTTTTTGTGCCATAATCCTCATCTGCCTATTGTCGCAAATGAGATTCTTAATCTCGAAATTAATTCAGAGCAATTATCATTATCGGTAGGCTCAACTTAATTGCCGCAATAACTTTTCGCTGCTAAAGCCATTCCATAAAACTGTACCTCCCTTCTTTTGAACCCTCCCTGCTTTCAACCATGATTCTGAATATAATATCAAAATTTTTTTATGTATCATTATTTTAATATATATCATTATTTTTTTCCAAAATAATTTTTAATTACAATAGAAAAAATGCTATTATCTTTATTATCTTTATATTGTATTTTTATAATAAAAATATAATTTATTTTGTTAAATATATATAAAAATTATATATATATTTTTTTCAAGATAATATTAGTAAAGAAATTATTATTATCCAAAGTATATTTTATTTATTTGATTATCAACTATCGATCTTTATTCACATCACAAAAGTTTTATCGAGTTTCCCGAAAATTGAACATTGATTTTCGATTTCTATGAATCCCTAAATCAGGAATATCTCTCATAAATAAACCCTGTCCAATAATTGACTTTGTTAACAGCTGACTTTGTCAATGGAAAAATTAATATTTATAAAATTAATATATTTGGTATCTTTCAGGAGGCGCGAGGAGGCCTTAACGGGGTCCCGAAATTATGACGAAAAACTGTTGGCGAATTAGTCGTAGACTCTGCGAGCTCGGCAGAACTTCGACAATAAGCCCGGTTTTAATTACCGCGACATCTGGGTGTCGCGTATAACCCTCCGAGCTCTACCGAGTCGTCATCCGGATTCTGACCATCGCGCAGAAGTTACAACCAGATAATTGTCGAGCAGTCAGGCACGTAGACGCTACCCTTCTTCGGCAAACGCCCCGAAATATATTAACAGCGCAATGGTCCACATAATGAAATCCAACGATCGATTGGCTGAATTAAGCGGACAGATTAAAATGAGTGTTTTTAATTGCCACAAAATCCCACCTACATACTTTATAATATTAATATATTTAAAAATTAATATATTTAAAAAAGAATTTCCCTTACGATAAGAATCAATTTCAATGCTGAAAGGTGAAATATTCAGAAATAATTCAAGAAGCAATAAAATATGATTAATTATTTTCATTTTTATTTAATAATTATTTTTTCATTATTTTCAATATTGTATGTGCGATTTTGACAATTTATAATGCGCTTTAGAAATTGCACTTGTTGCCTAAATTAAACTAATCAGAAAAATTTAAAATTCTTCTTTTTAAATAATTTAAAAAATTTTTTTAAATGAGAATATCAAACCAAAAATCAATACTTTTATAAAAAAAAGAAACAAAAAAAAGTCATAACTACACATTACGTCCAGATTATATAGCACGTATGTATGTATCGATGAACGAGAAGGGATGACTCCGGACAAGAGTCGAAGCGGCACGGAGGGAGGGACGGGCACGGCGACATGTGACCCGTACACGTCTATCTGCAGATAATCAGCGCTTATTACCGGACCGGGGGTTAATCGACGCAACGGTCGACCAGGTGAATCACGCCGGAGTCAAGGGTGCATGACGAGCAGCTCGTGCACACAACGATTCACGATTTACCCTCCGCCCCCGATTCGTCGTTTCGGAAAACACCTGCCCTCCCCTTCCCCCCCCCCCCGCCCTCGTGCACCTTTCATTTGCGTACGTACTCGTGATCGCGCACGAGCCGCCAAAACGTGCGCGATGCGTATCGCAATACGCGAAAGTCGTGAAGTCGTGCCGAAAATAATGGTGAACGCTAATATCACCCACTTGTCGGCCATCTAAATATTATTTTACTTTTTATTACGTCCCTTCTTTCAGACATTATTATTTAATAATAAATTATATTGTTTATTTTTTTATTATTTCTTTTTTTTTTGTCATTTTAAGAATGTCCAATTTATTTATATAAAATAAATATAATATATAATTATAAATATAATATATAATTTTAGATTTATCAAGACTCTTAATTTATTATATGCTTCTTTTATGCAAAGAGAAATGCAATTATGTATGTGTCGTGTGATATATGATAGTGATAGTGTGAAACTACATGAAGTATTTTCTACTGTCAACTACTGTTAGGTAAATATATAGACGAGCAGATAAATAAAAAAAAAACGCTTATATATATATCGTATTCATAAAAATGTGAGTATTACTATCTCGAGCAAAGTCTTCTAGACACACTCACCAGTCTCTCGATCGCTTCTGTCCTCGGCTGTATTCTCGCCCAGCATGTCCTGCAGCTGAAGCGGCTCCCGAAGACCCAGAAGAAGCTCCTCGCCCGTTGCGATGTCGCGAATGGTTTCATACACCATCTGCGATCGTCGGAATTGATATTTAATAAAATTTCAATTTATAATTCATTAATTATTAATCAATTAAATTTTAATTTATTAATTCTTTATTCTCCCAGCACAAAAATATATTCAAGGCTAATTTCAAAGCTCTTCTTCTCATTACGTATTTCATTCCGTAAGAATATTAATTCTCTAAGATTATGACTTATGTTAAAATTATTCTTTTACTGTTAATGTATTAATTATCCCTGCAACATATAATTAATATTGAATAACTTGTGTAAAATAACAAATAAATATTTGTGTCATTAGATCGATATTTATTGCAACATTAATAATAAAGAAATTAACACAGACGTTATATAGGCAAGCGTTTACCTCAATAAAATCTATAAAAATATAGATAAAGATACAATATATTTGATTTTATTAAACAATATCCCTTCTCCCTACAATCTGAAATTCTATAAAGGTCCGCCTTAACGTCGGGAAGCCGTGAAACGATCTTTATAGTGTCGTCGGGCTCCGAAGCATCATTACGACAGCGATTTTGCACTGATAGAGAGAAGGAGAGAGAGAGAAAGAGAGCGTCTCTCCCCCATTCCCACAGCGATTGCGAGAGGGCGTATAGGAAGTCAGTGAAACGACCCCGTGGGGTGACTTAATAACTAAACACCCTGTATACATGTAGCTTACGGCGCGCCCACAACATCGCGGATACCATGTGCCACGGTTCACAAGGGAAGGTTAAAAAGAGATAGAGAGAGAAAGAGAGAGGAACGGACAGAAGCACGAGCTCGACCCTAAATTGACACCGTGACCTCCATCGTTTCCGCTTATAACGTCTATTCGACGGCCAATCATATGTGAGGATAGTCCCTTCGAGGGTGATTTGACCAAAAATCTGTTTTGTAATGCCTCTTGAGAGACTGAAATGTCTGTTTAAAACTAACGCAACTCCGGAGGCTAATCTCGATGGCTAAATAGATTCCGTGATGTATCTCTTTTAAGGTATATTTTATGAAGCGTTTTTTTAAATCGTTTTCTATTTTATTAGAAAATAAATAAAAATCTTATGCCCTTTTTCATCGCACAATAAATACCGCGTTTTTTTACAGAATGTATGAAAATGTGGATGATCAAATAAGCGGAAAACAACATAAGAGCTTTGTAAGGTACATTAATAAGTCTCAACAATCGATAACATATGCGGAATAAATTGGAACTCTATTTGACGCCGAGTAATTATTGTTTCCTATTAACTGCAACTGTCGATCGAGTGCCAGTTGCGTATAAATGCTCGCTAAATAGAGGATGCGTGAGTCAGAGAGAATAATCGCCAAATGCCTAAAAAAGGAATCATTTTGTTCTAAACATAAACACCAGTTTTCTGACTCTCCCGTCACGTTGACAACGTCACAGATGATATCGAAAATTGTCAAAGGATGAAACGGAGAATTTTTTCATCATATTTTATAATATCATAGAATAAAGCCATCTTTAATAAGCAGCTTGCATTCAGTATTCCTTGATTTTTTACACAAAATATTCCCGGCGTCAAGTCGATATAATTTTTAATAATCACTTGCACACGAAAAACGGTCGCAAGGAATTTTTTATTATTTAATTTTTTATTATTGAACTTTTATTACCTGACCGCCGATGAGCACGTGGCGCATGTTTACCGCGTGTGGACTAGCAGTACTTCGAATGTATTTCAGCCAATTGTTCGTCTCGTGAGATGCGTCCAACCAGCCTCTCACTCCGCTGCCCGCTATGCAAATCTGCAAGAAACATATGGTATCAATCATATATGAATAATTAAAATAATACTATAAAATACAATAAAGAATTTCAAGTGACTGTAAGTATAATGATTGTCAAGTGTCTTTTTTAAATTACTTCTTACATTCCATCTAAATTAAATTAATTATTTAATCATAAAATAAATTTAAAAAGGCAATAAATATAATTAATTAATTATTATGTAAAATTATTATGTAAGTAATTAATTATTTAGTTAATTCGCTCTACGCTTATTGCATCTTACATAGCAACAAAATATTTTTGACATATCATGTCGCAAATTATCATATGTGATATCAAAAAAAAAATTTTATGATAATTAAAGTCATATGACAATATAAAGCCGTATTCGGATTATTTTTCACATATTTATGTTGAAATAAAAATTGCGTGGCTTCATTTTTCCATACGAGCTGGATTCTGGGCGATCCTTAAAATCGCAAAATAATTCTTCAAGATCGACGCACGTGCGTAAAGCGGCGCGTAAGTACTGTACATTTCCGGCAAAGTGTTCGGATCCGGAACATTGCGTTTAACGGACTGTCACCCTCGCATCGCATCTGCCCCCGGCGACTTCTCTCTCCGCTCCAGCATCCACCGCAACATCAGCAGGAGAGAGACGTCGTCCCTGCTTTTAGGGCCGAGACAAGTGATTTTTTTCAATTGTCTAGTTGCGAGCGGGCCTCGACGCCCCGCGACGCTTGACCGACCATGCGTCCCACCCCCGATGCGTCGGCGTCGCCGTCGTTCCTGGACACCCCCATTTGCCAACGGGAAGCTACGCAGACATTCTCTTTTCGTCACCCTCGTCTCACGCGGTAAACACATTTTGCACTTCTATCGCGAATCTCCTTGTCCCCGGCCATTTACGAGAAAATATTTCCACCATAAGCCCATTGTATCTATCAAACGAGATAATTTGGAACTCTTGTATCTCTTGTTATCGAGCGATTGAGGTATCGCGTTAAACAGAATGCGGAAAGCGTCTGCGATATTCATAATATTATTATCGCTTGCGATTTTAAATTATTATTATGTAAATGATTAAAATGGCATTATTATTTTATATGTGCGTTATTTAAATTTGTGCCCGCTTTAGACGATTTTTAGTTGAATAAAGTTCGAGATAGAATTATATTTATATGTCAAACAGTAGAAAAAACATTTGAAGAAATATAATAAAATATAAGAAATATAATAAATACACGCTATATTAAAAAATATGATATAATATATAAATTATAAATAATATTACTAAATAATAATAAATTATAAATAAAATCTCTTAAATTTTAAATGTTTAACGAGATTTATGAATCTTCTATAATAAATTTTATCAAACTTAAAATATTATTCATTAGAGAGATACAATAATTAAACATATTATTATATTAATATATTATTATATAAATTAAATAAATTATTAAGGCTTTTTATTATTATATTGTTATTAATTATTATTTGTAATTATAGATTCATTTATTATATATTATTTATGATTATAGCGTTCTTTATTTTGATAAATACTTGATATAAGAAATTTTAAATTAATCATAATATTATTTAATATAATACTTCTCGTTCATAAAAATTGCAAATAATCTCGATGAATGGATTTTTAATAAAATATTAATAGAAACACATTTCTCTCTCTGTAAAAATAAATAAAGGCGCTATTATCAGCCTGATAAAATCGAGATAATTTTTAAAATTTGCATTTTTTAAAAGTTGATTAAGCTCATATCTAATCATAATATTTGCAATAGATCCGCAGGCTGACACCACCTGCTGGTCGTGAGTGTAACTAGGTGCGTGCCCATAAAAATCAATGAATCTCTCGCAGGTGGATACGCGTTGGTTCCACAGGTAAATAATCCCGGTCAGAGTGCGCTTTAAGTGACGGGAAATATTTCTTCACTGAGAGCGCTTTGAGGATTCGCAGGCCCAGGGATAATCCGTGTCCGCGGTCTTCTCCAAAGACACCGGATAAACCGCAAGAATTTGTTACGCTCCGACACTTTTCAGGCTCTTCCCTTTCACTCGCAAGCTTCTCCATGCTTCTTCCCCGATTCATATTTCGATCTTCATCTTCCTATTCTTTTGTGCGTAAGTAAGCCTTCCATTCCATTTTTATCTTAATCTTTACTACGAGAATCTCTATTTTTACTTTATTTTTACATGTGCTTTTTTATAAAATATTTTGAAATATTTTAAATTTATCTTTTTTATTATCATTTTCCTTTAATGCTACAATTATCCTCTTATCTAATTCCGCTAATCTTAATTTTTTTTATACACTTGGAAAAATAGAAATATATATATTTATTTAGAATTATAATCCTCGCTAAGAATTCTATTCTCATTATTTAATACAGAATTCGTAATAGCACAAATCTGTAATAAAACTTTATAAATCTCACTTAAATCAGTAAATTTGAAAATAATTAAACTAATTAAATTAATGATTTTGCAAAAAAAAAAAAAAATACACATTAGCAGCTGTCAAGAAGTAATAAAATAATGAAATAATAAATCGTGACGTGAGCAAAAATTAATATGTTACTTCCACAGTATCATGTCTCTCACAACGTGTTAATCCAGGTAGTGCAGTCGAGAAACTCGTAATAGTCTACAATAGCCCAATAGGAAACAGGACAGTTTGGTAAAAGGACGATGAAAAGGAATCAAGGCGGCACGATTCCTCGATGATCATAATGGCTATTTTGCTACCGGGGACCCATTAAGGTGAGTTTCCAGAAGACGGGCACGAACCGGGCGTCCGACACAATAGGACTCGCTAGCTTACACGACAGATTAGGATCTGTCGCGGAGTCTCACCTACGACAATGATGCGCCAACTTCTTCATTGGCGTCGCAGCGCATTTTTCTGCGAGAGTTGGGTTATTTATAAAAGAAAAAAAAAATTGTTATCAACAGAACACGTGTTTAGTGAAGGGGAATGTGTCGTCGCGATTGCGTAAAGTTGAAGCGTCGTATTAGGAAACATTGTAATCCATTTTGTTACATTAAATAAAGTTAAAAAAGAATTTAATTTAATTTAATGTGTAATTTAATTTAATTTCATATTTTTAAGGAAGGTATTTTGTGTGTAATGTTTTGTTTTTTTAAACTGAAAAAAAAAAAACTTTAAACCACGCTGACAAGTAACGATAACAATTCCAGCGAAGTGTGAGAAACTCGTCTCATAATGTTAAATATAAATTCCAATAAAAAAAAAAAAAAAAGAAGGAGGTGGATATTACTAAATTTAACAGAGAATCACATATTTATGAGACACACACTCCAATTATCCGCGGCGACGGAAGGTCTCTCGGACCGCGTTTTTCGACATTTGTCGAAGGAAAATTGAGACGCGGATATTATAGAGGACAGAAAGACAGATTCGTCACTGGCTTTAACGACCCAGCGGGAAGTTTTGGCCGGCTTTGTCGGCATACGCGCGGACATGTGCTAACAATTCGTAGGACAGATTTGTCTGGCCCGTGAATATCTCCCATGAATATCGTGGCCGCGCCATTCTGACGCGAAACGGAAAAAAATTATAATGCTGAGAATTGTGGGCCCAGAATACCTTATAATAGATCGTATCGGATATATTACAATGGAAATTTTTATAATTTCCAAAATCTCGCACGTTGCCCCCACTCTCTCTCTCCCCCCCCCTCCTCTCTCTCCTTCTCGCCCCAAAGGAGACAAAAATATTATATCTATTAAAAGTTCATGTTGAGTAATAAGAATGCAATAATAAAAATTATAATAATAGAAAAAAAAGGAATTAAAATTCTTACGTTTATTCCTCTAGAATAAAGATCCGAGAATTTCACGATTCGAATTTTTTCGAACCAGCATGAGCGAATAAATATCGGCGAGAGGAGATTTTCACGCGTTTCTTTCGGCGAGGAAGGACGGAAAATCGGGCGAGTAACGACCTGGGGACCTACGGACACATCCTGCGTCCATCTCGGATGATCCGCAGGACACACGATCGGAGGATCCTCTCGGCATGGGGCAACGCAAGAGAGAGACTTGGCCCCGCGTTTTCACAAAACGCGCGCGTCTCTTTCTCTTTGTAACCTCACACCTCCAACAAAACGAGGCCCACGAAAGGTTTTTCCACGTCGCTTGGGCCATACCGAAAATATCCCGCACGGAGAATGAAGCTGCCAGACAAGATTCTCGTTTTCTTGAATGGTTCCCTCATAATCGGCGACACGCCGCATCGTGTTGTCGATCCATCGACACGAGGGAAATAATACGCTATCGATCGCGACGTATCGTCGAGATCTAACGGAAATTTATATATCTGCTTCCCCCCGCCCTCCCCCCCCCCCCGACATATGTACATATATCGTGAAAACTTGATCTACAAATATATTTGTAAACCCAATTTTCATCCCCGTTACATTTAAGTCTCTCCTTAAATTTACTGTATTTTATAAAAAATGTTATATATAAAAATTATTTTTTAAGTTTATTAAATTATATAATATAAAAATATTTAGATAACATTTTAATTAAATATCATGCATTTATAAATTCTATTTTTATTCCATCATTATATATATATTTATAATTATTTAAAATAATTAAATAATCAATATTACTAAATGTTAAATAAATAAATAAATATTAAATAAATAAATAGTAAATTTTAAATAATAAATATTAAATAATAAATATTAAATAATATATATAAATAATCTGAGTAAAACTAATAGAGGGTGAAGTTCTTAGTTTTGAGCGAACGAATAA
Source organism: Cataglyphis cursor (assembly GCA_039654345.1). NCBI lineage: Eukaryota > Metazoa > Arthropoda > Insecta > Hymenoptera > Formicidae > Cataglyphis > Cataglyphis cursor. The sequence goes on from JBCEZX010000019.1 coordinate 2,117,305, forward strand.
ATCTATATGAGTGTTTTTGACAGAAGTTGTAAAAAACAGATAATATATATTACAGGCAAGTGTGTTGAAGGCTTTCTATACAGATAAAACAGAAAGTGTCCTCGACTCTAGCAACGACTGGCGAAAGTTATGAATAAAGCGGATCGATAGTAAATGATAGCTCCATGATGGCCGACGCAAAAATGCTTTTAGCTGACACAGCGTGTCCTCCCTCTCCCGTACGGAGAAAATCCATCCGGCAACTTGACCGATTCGCAGTGATTAGTGTCGGCGCCATTTTCTGGATAAAACTTTCATCGAGAGATATTATGAAAGTTCTAGATTTATCCTTGATGATAATAAAATATAAATATCTAATAAATTGTCATTTTAAATATATTTTAAATAATATAAAACAATCGATTGCGCGAATAAATAAAATTCGGCGACAAAAAAATCAACAAGTTTGAATAAATCAATCCGTACGTTCCTTTGTACGTCGATAACTCTTTATTTTCTTAAGGCGTTTGTTATGAAAAACATCGCGACACATTCGAACGAAATAATTGATCACGGTTATTAATATCGACTTGCCAGGCAATAAACGCGTATCCATCATGGGAGGCAACAGCGAGTAAGCGAGATTATGATCGTGCGACATACAACAATGGCGTATCGAATTTCATTTTCATCCCCTTTCCATGAGAGAAGAAGCATAATAAGAGAGAGAGAGAGAGAGAGAGAGGGAGAGAGAAAAGGAGAGAGCGTCTCTCGTAAACATCAACTGCGTCAGAACGCACCGGCGAATTTCCCAGAGTCGCGGACGCATTTTCGAGAACTTCATCGGCGCTCGACGGGGGTGAGCGAAACGGTCAATTATCATCCCCTAAATAACGGAGCTGTTTACGAGTCCTAGGCATCGCGTAACGCCGGCGCGATCCTTACGACCCGAGCGAGACATTAGGCCCGGCGACATCTTTGCTTAATTTCCACTCGGTATCGCGAGCAAGAGAAAGAGAGAGAGAGAGAGAGAGAGAGAGAGAGAGAGAGAGAGGAACCCGCTAGTCTTAATTAACGCTTGATTAATCCCAAGGAATCGCATTCCTGCATCCCTCGAGCTGGCGCGCAACAAAGTCTGATCCTAGTCCTAATGAAAACTGCAAATTCCTTTTTTTTTTTTCAAAATTAACGACAATGAAATTATTCTGAACTCTTTCTCTCTCTGCCTGGCGAGATGACGTGTTAATTGCTTTAATGATTCGTTCTCGCTCGATTAGAATTCATCGATACGAGTACGCATTCATCGCCTTTGTGCGCGTTTCGACTGTGAAATTATGCTATTTCGCGACATACGTTCGAATAATTACATCACCTCATTTGTACGTGTCGGCGTATCACATCAAATGAGTGACGTATTATTTAGAAAACTGCGTTTTCTGAAAAGCAGCAACTCTAGATGAATGATTTTTTGCATATACATAATTAAATTATAATTTTCGAATATATTTGGACTTGGATTTTAATAATACATATCTGAAAAAAATTATATATATATATATATATATATATATATATATATATATATTTAATCTATAAAAAAATTGATATTCATTATACATATAATTTTGTATACAAAAAAATTATGATATATAAAAAATATTATTAGTGCTTTTAAGCATATTGACGTTTAATTGTACAAATATTATAATTTAAATTGCTTAATTTTAAGATAAAAATAATTAATATTTTTTTTATTTATAAAAATGTCTCAGATATATAAAATAATTAAAAAGAAGAGAACAAAAAAGGGAATAAATAGATATATACATTAAAGTAAAATATAAAAAAATATATAAACCAATAAAAATTTAATAGAAAATATATATATGAATACACAACTTTGGAATAAATTAATTGAATCATGCGTGTTTAATAAATAAATGTTAATAATAAAATTTATCAATAAAATTTATTAATAAAATTAATAAAAAATTAATAGATAATTAGATAGATATTAAAGATTAATAAATAAATATCAAAAATTAATTAGACAAAAAATAGATATTTTAAAAATATATTTTTAAAAATTTTAATATTATTTAAATAAAATTATTTATAATGCAAAAAAATGCACACGTACAATTGGATAAGATTTTGCATAATAATTATCTTAAGGGAGTCCTATAATCTCTTCATTCCAAGATTACCCTTTCAAATAACCTCGAACAATTCCGTTTAAACGTCCGCTCGCCACCGACATTTTCTCCTCGATCGCATGTTTTCTCTACTCATTTCTCTACTTGACTCACTTGACTCGCGGCGGGAAAGTAATGCAAGTAATGACAGAGCAAGCGGTGCCCTCCGACCCGTGTCTAACACGCAGCAGATGCCACCCCCGATATACACACGCTCTCGCCATCTCGGCGCGTACGACTTCTAAGGGAAGCTACCCTCGGCGTATCTAGCGGCGTATAAATTATATCCGAGCCGCGTCACTGCCAGCCTCTTATATGATCGATCATTAGAGAGTCTGACCCGCCGGAAAATTTAGCAAAACTCCGACGATCCGACAGCCTTCCCCGACCGCTTCAAAACAAGCTCCCGGCACGCTGTTATTCTCAACAAAGAATGATGATGATCTTTACTTCCAACAAATTCCACATATATCTCTTGCTTATCATGATCTATCACTCTCAATTCTAAGATCTATAATTTATATAATTTATATAATTTTATCTTAATAAATAAAATTAAATTTTATTTTAATAAAATTATATGTAATTGTAAATTATAAATTTATATATAATTACAAATAATTATATTTACATAATTTTAAAATTTTTTTATAATAAAATATGATTTTTAAATTTAAGCAAAATACAAACCATTCAAAAGAAATTATCAGATGATAAATCTAGAAAAATTACTATATTTATTTTTTTTAAACTAAAAATATTTGCAAAATTTATAAATTTTTAGAATATAATATTTGTATAAAATTCTTCTAAAAATTGAGTTTATAAGTTTTGCGCATTTAATTTAGTTTCTTCAATACCTCACATAATTTATTAAATTAAGGGATATCATTGAACACTGCAATAGATTTTTTGAACTTATGTTTGTATTGTAATAATTCAATCCGCTTAAACCTGCTTTAGATAATCTGCCAAAATTCTATAATTTAATTTATCATATAAACAAGACTATTTAAATACACACACATACAAAATGCACTACAAAATACACACATATATTAGAAAACATAAGACATAAACATAAAATTGTAAACAAACTTCTATCTTGAATCTCGTCGAGAATTACAGATCGTCTACGGTTTATGTTTATTTGTAATGAGCGGGAGGGGGGGGGGGGGAGGAGGAGGGTGTATATAAACCGAAAATCAATTTCCGCGTCGAGATTGCTAAATATATACATCCCATGGACCGAGATCCTTCATCCTTTGCGTAGCGTAGCGGGACAATTAAGTCGACGCGGCGCGATTCACGAAGCTCCGAGCCGGGGGCGGCCCCGTGATTTATGCAGGGCAATAGTCGAGAGCACACACACACACACTGGGAAGGCAGCAATCTCCGGGATTGCGGTGTATTCCTGTATGTATATTGAACTTAGGCTACTGCCTCTCTCTCCCTGCGCTCGGACTAGATTAGCTCGGTCATTGTGGCCGCGGCTCGCTCGCAGCGAACACAGTTCCGTCAAACCCCCGGAGCTCCGCCGATCTCGAGCTAAGTGTGGGACCCGTGAATACGTGCGAGAATTCGCCAGGCGATGTATTCCGCGATCGCGTGAATCTCCCCGACTCGTCGACTTTTCCGACGTTTCCTTTTTCATATTTCTAGCAGTTCATCGAACGAGCGTTTCGTTTCGTCGCGTTGCGAAAACTTAAATTCAATCGTCGTTCGCGCACGACGGTATAATTTCGTGTACGATATATATATATAGGAACTTTTGGACCGTAAAAAAAAATTCAATCAGTGGCCGATGCACTCTCGCGTAATTTCATTGGCTCGCGCGAGGGTCATTGATCTGATCAAACAGCCAGGCTTGTATTTCAAAGTGTCGCTACCGAATAAACTTTTTTTTCTCTCTCTCTCTCTCTCTCTCTCTCTCTCTTTCTCTCTCTCTCTCTCTCGCGACGAAACAATTACCATCGATTGGTCGTCGATTCATGGGTTAAATTGGGTTTACATTTTAAACACCGGTAGGTTCACGCGAACGCAATGGAAGTGAACGAATAGCGAGAAATTGCTCTCCGAGCGTCCGAAAAGATTGATGCTTTATATGAAGTCAAAGAGAAATATTCGAAATGCTTATACATCATTTAAAAATTTGATTAAGGATAGACCGTATATAATATTTTGAATGGATATTTAAAAACAATAAAAGATACCGTAAAATTTTTACAATTTTGCTAATATTTAATATGTGTGATAAATATTAATTTTATCTCAATTTTTTAAATTATTTCTTTTTATTTTTCTATTTTATTAAAGGAAGAAAAAAATATATTAATTAAGAAAGTGAAAATTGAGAATATTGCAAAACTTTATTTTAAAAATTATTTAATTTACTAAAATATAAATTAAAATTGTTTCTCTGACTCTTTCAGATAAGCTATTCGAGTGCTTTTTACTTGACTTTGCTTTCCGTGACAACGTACAAAGACAATTGTTCGCGCGGCAGGAAGACCATCAGCAGCCATTGCTTAGCAATTCTCAAGTTTGTCTTCGGGTACGCATGATTGCACAAAAACTCCTTTGTCCAAGCATCATCAGAGTAACCGCGTTCCCGCAAATGTATACATCACCTAGCGACAATCGTCGGCACATCAAAGACGACGATTGTTTCACGTAAATTATAACCGGGAGAGAGAGAGAGAGAGAGAGAGATCACTTGCCCGACTTCTCGGCGAACAAGTTCAATTAAGTCCACGCCTGGGAAGACGAAGAACGGCTTCCTACACACGACGAGGCCTTATCCCGCGTCACCATCAAACCCCATGAACTCACCCCAACCGTTATGAGACTCAGAAAGAGGCGAAACGTCTCGTAAATGCAAAAGAATTTAATATTACAGCTTTAGATAAAGAAAGAGACATGCTTCATTCTCTACTGATTAATTATAGGACAATTATTTAAAAAATTTCTAAGCTAATAAATATCTGATGACAACTGGATTACATGAAATTCTGGTAGATTACACACTTGGTGATACAATTAATTAATATCAAATACGATTGACAATCTCAAATAAAATGAATGAGTGATAAAGATGAATTAATATGTTCATTGATAAAATTGGTATTTTACTCTTTTGCATTAAAGATAGAAATATAATATTTTCAATCCAGAGTTGATCCAATGTTTAAGACAATAAGATGGTAGAATCAATCATCCAGCAAGAATGGATCGAAGGGATAAGAAGGATGCTATGGAAGCCTTCGATGCCGATGATTCTCTTATGTACGGGATACCCAGGTCAGCCTGACGACCAGGCAACACGTGTCGGTTATGTCTATTATTGACAGATAGCGGGGTAACGAGCAGGCGAGATTTATCACCCTATGCTGCTACCCCTAGAGCAAACGGCACACGGATCGAGGGTGCAAAGCGGTGAATTGGACTTACAGTTGAGTTGGCAGAGATAGAAGAGAGTTAAGCCTCAGTGGAGTCTCATATGGCCTCTTAATGTGTTCGCGCTCGTAAACGATTTTGCTCTATCAATTAACGCGAAAAAATATCGAGAAATTATTATATAAATAAAACGTAAAGTCACGAAAAAAAGCACCTTATCATAACTTAATGAGGATCCTATAATATAAATTGATAGATGGAGAATTATTTTATAAAAGATAGTCAACCAGACAAACTTACAATTAGAGTTAAATGTGACATGCAAATCACGACGTGACAAAAGTTCGCAACGTTTGCATTTTTTTTTCGGTCGCAGTTTATTCGCTTGATGAAGAAACGAGAAAGGACGAAGATTCGTTCGCAAGTTGAAGGCGAGTAAATTTAAATGTCAAAATACGCGCTTTAACGGCACGGGTTGCGACAAAAGGTGTATCATATCTCTATTAACATAATGCGGGAAGGTGCTCTGCGCGCGGGACCTGGCGAAACCCGTCAATCAAAAAAAAAAAAAAAAAAAAAAAAAAAACCCGATCGTCGAGAAAAGGGCTAGTTAGCTCGGTCGCGCCCTTGCATCCGCGCGGGCTCGCGCCCTTGCCGAAAAATAACGTACGCGCCCGTTCTCGGGCGCGCATGTCCCCGCGCTTTTGTAGAAAAACTTTTTCGTCGCGCTTGTTACATTATATTCCATTCCGAGAGTCACTCGGCCACCTCATGAACAACATCCACGTCTCACGCACATCGCACGCTGCAGGTTTTCTCGCGACACTCGTAGGTCAACTTCAGGACCGTAATGTCAAAAATAACGAGTGCGCTTTATTTTTCATGAACACAAAAAAAAAATATATATATATATATATATAATTTTTCTTGCGTCGCGCGAAATGTTGAAGATATTTTATACGAAAATTTTGCGGACATTTTTTGCAATCTGATCTTTCCTTCTCTCATCGAGAGGCACGTAAAAATTTCGGTTTTACACTCGAGTCTCGATAATCAATCGCGAACACGCAAATAATATATTAATTCGTGAAATTAAATTAAAACTTAAACCAGTAAATGTGTGACTCACAGGGTGCCGCGACGACGAATTACATGGTTGTTTTATTATATCTTCTTGACCAGCGTGTATATATATTCGCATAGATGATCGCGACGGGGATCTTTTGATATCCTAACACGTCAGGCGTGTGACAGCTCGGACAATACCGGCGATCCCCGCGTCACTGATTGTCACTTGTTTCTTGTGCCATTTCTTTCCTTCTCTGTTCGATTTCAACTGCGAATCCTGCGCGCTTTCTCTCCCTCTCTCTCTCTCTCTCTTTACATTCGCGGTGCCTCTTTCTTCTATTTCAAATTCAAATACGGGAAATCGCAAGGCGGACCGTAACCCTACGCCTTGAGAACTCACGATCCCGCTGACCATTCGGGTATCGATTTGAAATACCAAACTCTATGGATGCAGCAGGAGAAATGATCACGTTGCACTTAGGTTGCGCTAAGGAAGTTAATAAGAACGAGGAGGAGATGGTGAAGGAAGAGAAGGGAGAGAGAGAGAGAGAGAGACAGAGTATAATGTACCTCATTGTCGAATCACTTCCGGGGCTTGACCTCCAGTAACGCCCTAAAGACCAGTTCGCGTGGACAATGTCTTGCGTATAATAGGCACCAATGTGCCCTATTGTAGGTCTAAAACGGCGGACGCGCGGATTGTCTAAAATACCTACTTCAGGATGGACCGGCGATTTAATAATATCGACAATACGCGATTCCGATGCCTCGCTCGCGATTCTCGAAAAATCCCGTAAACGGGATCTACATTTTCGAAGCTGCAAGTGAATTGATGGATTCTGGTAGAAAACGGAAACAAGGAATGTCAGCGTAATAATTATACTGAGCGAATAAGATGGATTTAACACTGTTTGCTTCCTCGTGGAGAAAGCTTTTTTGTGGAAATTTTTTTTTTTTTTTTAATTTTGATGCTAATGTGTTCAGAATGTTCTAAAACATGTCGAAAAAATATATTTTTATAAAATATCCGTGTGTGTATGTGCACAAAAAGGACATGATTGCTCTAACTTCCGTAAATTTTAAATTAACAAACTAAATTTTTTTTATATGAATAGAATATCATTAAAGATTGGTTGGTATTAAATTTGATGAGAATTGAAAGTGTTCATTTTTTATAAAATTTTGAATTTTTCTAAAAAAAAAAAAATTACTGCTATTATAAAGTGTAGGAAATAAAATTAAGAAATTATGGGGAAGCATTATGCAAGTTTTTAATTTGTCTGAGAGTTTTGTTGTTTCCGTTTTTTGCAAAAAAGATTAACTATGTTCTTAATTTTTATATCTTTCTAATTTCAAATAATTAGAAGCAAACTAAAACGATGATCTCTCAGTAAGTTCGAGAGACGATATGTCGATATATGACAACGTCATATATTGTAAGGAACCCTTGCGATTGACGATGGCACGTTTCTCATCGAGGATCACCATTAATATAATTTGTCAGTTGCATACGTCGGTAATAGCGAGGTTTTCCGATCGATTTGGCGAAAAAGTGCCCCGACGAGGCGCGTGCGGCTGCATCAATATGAAAAACAAGCGGCACTTCGGTCCTCCTTTTCTCCCACGTGGTCGCTCCGAAAGGCGAACGGTCTTCAATCCGAGTCAAGAGACCTCGAGAGGGGTTACCGGCAACCACGTGGAAAAAAAAAAAAAAAAAAACGCCGTCGGTTGCAATATGAAAGACGAGAAAAAGTGAGAGGGAAAATATTGAAGTGCGGGAATACACGCGCGAATAGTCGAGAGAATAGCGGGAATCTCGTAGGCGTAAATTCGACGTAAATTTCTCACACAAATGATCTTTAATACTTTCGGGAAAGAGTGAGAAAAAGATTTAAATATCTACAAATTTATATTATATGAAATTGACACAAAATTATTCTCCAATAATAATAATCTTTAGAATACATTTTTAAAATGTATTTTATTAATAATTTTATTAATTATATAATGGCTTAAAACACGTGCAATAATAATTTACATTTAATATATTTATATTTCATATATATATTTTTTCTTTCATATATTTTAATATATGTATATTTATTATATATTAAAATATGGAATATTAATAAAATAATATTATAAGAATATTTATTAAAATAATAATAATAATAATAATATATATAAAAGAATATTTATAAAATAAACTAAAAATAGCAAGATTCTCATAAATATATTTGTATATAAAATATTTATTCAACACATATTTAAACGCCTTAAATTGTGTGTGTGTTGAAGCTTAAACAACGTGTCCTATTGGGGGAAAAGGCGCAGATTTTTACACGTTCGGGCAATATATACGCGGAATCATTTTTCAAACGTGTCTGCCGAAACAGGCCGACCGCCGACACGCAATAAACGCAACTCGGTTGATCATTTAACTTGGGTTCTCGAAATCATTCGGCAAATTGGAGCGCGAGCCCTCACACGCAGAGGGGTCTCTCGGCCGAGTGAACTTAAGCCGTAGATTGGTTTAGTCGCCACGCAAGCACGCCGCAGGTCGGTCGTCCTGCGGATCACGCGTCACCGAACAGGATACATCGCGGTGAGAGAAGGGATCAGGGGGGAGACGGGGGGGGGGGAGAGTTTCTTTCCCGCCCCCCCCCTCCTCCTCTGTTGTCCCACCCTTCCCGTCTATTTCCCGTTTTTCTTTTCTTCCTCTTAGTATTTTGCCTCACCCTTTTCGACAGATTCGGAAAACGAGGTAGGAATCTCGCGGCAGGTGATGTAATAGTGATACGTCTAAACTTCCCGCGAATTCGAGTCCTGACAATAATCCAAACCCCTGGCAGAGACAACTCTCTCTCTCTCTCTCTCTCTCTCTCTCTCTCTCTTCCTTCCTTTTTCTCTCTCTTTCTCTCTCTCTCTCTCTCTCTCTCTCTCTCTCTCTCTCTCTTTTTCCC